>CP038132.1:1077095-1280540 GCA_004519485.1 Nannochloropsis oceanica
TAACCCTAACCCTAACCCTAACCCTAACCCTAACCCTAACCCTAACCCTAACCCTAACCCTAACCCTAACCCTAACCCTAACCCTAACCCTAACCCTAACCCTAACCCTAACCCTAACCCTAACCCTAACCCTAACCCTAACCCTAACCCTAACCCTTCATAATTATTAAATCGGAGCAAATGATCTTTGTTACCCCTCCATTCGTGCTGTAAATTTGCACATTCTACGCCAAATGACCGACAGCACCCAATAGGAACATCTTCTGGTCGGCACCGGTTGCAGCCTACACTCACTACTCCAGTGGAATCATTAGGTAGAATGGCTCGATAAAAGTTTGACTCTTCCACAACGGCGTAGTTGAAAATAATGTTGAGTTGGGAATATGGTTTGTCGGAAAAGGCAACAAATGCTTCATCGAATGATTTTTCCCATTCATTCGAGATGTAGTTACGAATATTCTGAAACGTCTCCCGACGTAACCAAAACGGGTTTCTATCCGTCCACATGAAGTCCAAAAATTGGGATGCAGTACGAGTGCTTTTCAGTGCCAACGGATCGTTTTGGTAGTGGTCACCGGTGGCAGCCCTCAACAGGATTCGTGCATCTTGATCGTAAATAGATGACCTAGCTAGATACGCTTACACCATCGAGTCTGCATCCATTACACCAATCAAATCCGCGTCGGTATGCTGGTCAAGATAAAATGTCGACCACTGTTGACGGTTGTATCCTGGTCTTCCATAGCTGCCTCCGAAAGCTGTCCCATGGAAAAAAATTTCGTGGTTGAGTGGTAAATCTTCATATACGACATTGTATCCATTTTGTACGAGACAAGTTCCAATTAAGTGGTCGTGAGCAGTCTCATTATCTAGAACAATGGTGAAGTCGAAATCTTTCTTGTTGACGAACATGTCAAGTGTTGGTAACAAGTACTCATTCAAGCGTTTTATGTCGTGGCCATACGTCCGGACAATGAGAGTTGCTCTGGAAGCAATCGTTGGAAAAATGTATCCACTATTCAAAAGTTCGGCCAGCCAGTACTGAATCAAGTCGACATCCACGGCGTCAATGTAGCCCCGCTCATACATCTCCACGTACAAATCTATGATGCGTTCAGGCAAAGTGGCCTTACTTGATTTCCAAGACAACAAAAACTCGACCAATTTTTCGGTACGCAAATATAATGGTTGTTCAGAGTCGAAGTCGGCAAGGTAATTATGTACATTGCGTTCTTGTCGGAACCACGGCCCGTCAAAAGCGATCTGGATATCAGCATCCCAAAGGAGACGCTGCATAATATAGGAACGTAAAATATCTGCAACGCGGCCGTGGACTGATATAGGGAGCATCAAAGTCCATAGTGCATTGTGATAATGTAAAGTAGCTTGGGCGTTATACGGCGACATCGTTCGTTTTGGAAGAATCAAAGTGCGTGTGGTATCGCTACGATCAAAGTTAAGTGGTAAAGTTTGGGTGATTCTGTAGATGGCGTCCACATCTGGATCGTGATTGGCCAAGGACTGCACGATACCTATTTTGGACGAGTTCCAACTGCCCAAAAGAGCCTTTGTATTTGACGGAGTCGGATTAGATGCTTCGACCTTTAATTGCAGAAGTGGGAAACCACGAGGCCACGACTTGTTGTTTGAAGCTCCAAGATAGGGATAGACATTCATGACAGATTCGTTGTAGTTGGGGAAAAAGATTGTATTGTTGACTAAAGAATTTGGCCTCCACGGCACAAGTGGCGCCAAAAGCTCGTTATCGTCGTCAAAGTCCCAAATCACCTGTGCGCCATGAACGATGGCCCATAAATACCCCACATTTTTGCGGCCAAAGTGATTCCATGGTATTGCTTCGACCATCGGCGATAGAGAAGCCATTTGGACTTGGATGTCGATGCTTAGGTAAAATACAAGTGGGTTGTCAATTTCGTATTGTTTGGGACCCCTTTTATCGGTAACGACTGCCATACACCACTATTTATGGAGACGTGGTGAAGGATTTGGGGTTAGTTAGATGCCTTTGATGAAGCAGGTAAAAAAAATGGATTACCTGTCTAATAGTCTAGCTGTTTGAGACACAGCCGTCGATACATTAAAAATTGTTGTGACCACAGCCCAATTTGAGCACTTCTTCACCTGCGGTGAAACAGACAAAATATATCGAGAGAGCTCAGACGGAAGAGACAAAGGCTCAGGGAGTTCTTGAAGACGTTCTGGAGAAAATTCTCGAATCTTTTCACCTTTCCATGAGCTTCCCGAGGTAGCAGTCGAGTGGTTATCGGTATTTTCAGTCGTAGCCGTAGAACTGTGCTGCCTGTTTGCGGTTTTCAACATCCAAAAGCTGGTAAAGTCTTTCAAGTCTTCACCACTAAACCGTTGATCAGTAGCTAAGTAGTATAGGGGTAAGGTAACTAGAATAACGAGCACCAGGACTTTCCTCGCAGCTTGATTCCATAAAGAGAGCGGCATAAAGTCAGGCATGGTTTCGGGTCCGTGCACCTGTGCGTCTGTGAATTTACAGAGTGTTGGACAAATGTAAGCAACAAGCGAGAGCAAGGTATTGCGCGGCGCAAGTTGGTCTGAAACCATGTACGTGATCGCAGCCAAATTGTCTATCTCGCCGTCAACGCTCAAATGAATTCAACAATCTAAGCCAAGGCACATCGTCTGAAGGGGAGCTTAAACATGAGAATATGCCGACAACTGTTCCTAAAAATGAAAAATAGGATATCGGCTACAGACGCCTTGGGAGGGCACAGAGGAAGAGGCAGGGGAAATCCAAAACCGTCGTCGTAGGCGTCCTTTCTCTCTCCATCAACGCTTAAGTGAAAACAACAAGCAAGGCCAAACCTTACTCTTCGAGTCTCCCTCCTCCTACCGTCCTCCCTCCTCCTCTTCATATCTCTCGTTGTGCGGGAGCGTCCGTGCTTGTAGGCCCAGGGCTCCCTGAGGTGCAGCTCCGGAGTAACGGAACATCTTACGTGTATGAAAGGTCTTTGTGTGCCATTCGATTGAGCTAATGTACATTCCAGTAGCTGGTGAACTAGTCCTCTACCTTTCTCTTCGAGTCTCCCTCCTCCTACCGTCCTCCCTCCTCCTCTTCATATCTCTCGTTGTGCGGGAGCGTCCGTGCTTGTAGGCCCAGGGCTCCCTGAGATGCAGCTCCGGTGCACGCAAAGAGGAGGCAATAATATAATAATAAGGGTAGGAAAGTTAGATCACGCCGTCCTTGCACCACGATGCCGTTCAATGCACACGCCCACGGCCATAAGGTGGGGGACACGGTTCCAGGTTGTGGTGACTGAACAATGTCACACCCGTTCATTGTGCGGGAGGCGAAGGGAAGGTGTGGAAGAGCATGAACGTAGGTAGCGGGGGACCGAGAGGTAATGATGGCAGACAGGGCCAGCACCTGCCTGCCTGAAGAAGAACAAAGCGCTGCACAAGCTTGGACAAGCGTCATGCAGGGCAACTTGTAGGACCCTAAGGCAGCCGCGGTGCGTCGGGAAGGAAGGCAAGGGCAAATAGAAGGCAAGAGGGCGACGGGGGACAATCGTACCAGGAAAGAGCACAGAGCACGGCCTCCTCCTAATCACACCACCTAGCAATTGTTGCGATGATATCCATGTTGCTGGTGGCTTTATTTGTCGAGATTGTAGCTAGAGGTTGTGTCGCATAGGCGTAGGAGGGCGAAATCGAAGGCTGATTGGTGATGATAAATCCCTCAGGAATACTGCTATCAAGGCCAGGCTTGCTGGTCCCAACAGGACCAGCCAAAGCAATCAGGATCAGTCAAGCCTGCAGCGTGGTGGCGTGGACTAAAGCATGGACTTCACACTTGCCTTGGAATATAGAAGGGAAGGCGGGGAAATCAACGGTCCATGTAGGCATCGATAAAGTCATCGTCGTTGTTGTTGGAGCTGCTGCTGCAGCTGCTGCTGGTGTCTGCGTCTGTATCTTTGCATCGAGCAAAGGCTCCTTGGTCACGCTTGTATGACTGGGTATCCGTCCGACAAGCCCACTACAAACACAATGCACAGAGGGAAATGTTACACACACACACACCTACAAGGAGCTACACCTAGAGGAAAAAGCATACAAACACACAACTAAAGGAGCCATCGAGGACAATCGATGGGATTGGATTTTTGGATTTTTTGTCAAAAACCAAAAATCCGATGTTTTTTCACATTTCTTAAAAGACACACGAACATATATGTTTTAGTTTTCGGTTTATGGTTTATTGGTCAGAAACCATAAACCGAAATCCAAAAAAGACACAAACTCTCAAAAAATATTTAAAGAAAGATATTGTTTTATGTGTTTGTTTGTTTCCTCCACTTTCTAATTGCGAGTGTCCTTTCTTCCTGTCTATCCAATATAATTTCTGGTGGACTTTGTCGGATGGACATCCTGAAGTAATCGGCCCATGCAAATAGTTCAACGCACCTTTACTTTACCAGCAGCGGCGCATCCGGGTTTACCCACTCTCCTCTTTCACTGTTTGTGTAACGAGATGGATCCTTCTTTTTCCTTGTACCACGATGTTCCTTGTACCACGATGTTCTTGCTCAGGTTGAGGCCCTTTCTCACTCCATCCTTCTTCCACCTTGCCAGTCGTGGATGCGTGCGCTGCGTCCCTTTCTCACCCCCACCCGCGCCCACACCCACACGTTTCCACATGACGCTTCACGTTCAGCAGGATCACACAAAAAAAATGTACACTACCCCTGCTTCTTACCTCTGCTTGGTCGCAGATTGGTATTACGCCACAGATACTGTATGCTTTCGTCACCCTCCTTCAAGGCACTCATTTATCTCTAATCTACACCTCACACCATTACAGCAAACAGGAATCCCCCGTGAAAAACAATGCGTAGCGCCCTTTCTCTGCTTGCCCTCGGTATCACCCTTGCCCTCACAGGGGCTCAGACGTTGACTCTCACCTCAATCAAGGCTGTCGACGTGACCAAGGACAACAAGGACCAATGGAGTGTCAAGGGCTACCTCAACGATCCTGATGGGTTTGCTGTCCCGTATATGAGTGAGGAGGGCATAACCGCGGAGCTTCAAAATGGAGAAGAAGAGACCGTGAATGAAGTGTCTTTTAGTGCAAATGATTGCAGGTTGCTCAACAACGATAAGGGAATCATTTGCAGGATTAGGGGCGCCCGGATCACGGTCAAGAAGACTAACAGGGTACCCAAGGATGTTATGGTTACCGCGCAGCACAAGAAGAACAAGACCAGCAGCGCATCTTCCTACTACAGGGTGTCGGGTATTTTTCGCCGTCAGCAATTTGAGACCACTCTGTCGAAGCCTCTGACAGGTATTGCCACCATAGGTGGTGATGATATGTGGGCAGAGGAGAACACCAACTACGAGTGCAAGGAAAAGAAGGGGGCCAGGGCTACCAAGCTCCTCTGTACGCCTGGCACGGGTCCTTCAAATGCTTAATCCGGCCCTTAGATGCCGTCGAGTGGTAGTATGTAATCTATTCGACGTTCCACTCTGGCAAGTGACGCCCTACGTCGTGCCTTTTATGTGTATGTGTGACTATGTCGTGTGTGCCCACGTTCAGCCTGGGAACTCCAATTTTCATTCCTGATGCGTTGGTTTGCTCATGTCTGTGGCAAAGTTTTTATCTATTGTGTTGTAAATGTTCTGTGTTGTATATGTGTTGTGTTGTGTATATGTCCATTACCTTGCTGGAGGACTACGTATGTTGTGTGCCTATATCTCCTGGACCGTCCCTAGGGAGCCAGTCATGGACTTGAAACTTCGGAGCCTAAGATTCTACTCTATTGACCTTCGAAAAGAAAAGGCCTCTCGCGGGCGGTTATTTGTGAGAGAACCGGTGCTTATGTGAGAAACCCTATTTTATTTGTCCTGAGCATTTACCGTCGACACCATAATTTCCTTCTCTCCCTCCCTCCCCCCTCCTCCTTCATTACCTATGCACCTTACCCTCCCTCTCCTCCCTCCCTCTCCTACTCCCTCCCTCCCTCCCTCCCCTTCTCCCTTCCTCCCTCTCCTCCCTCCCTCCCTCTCTCCCTCCCTTCCCCCTCTTTCATTGCCCATGCACTTTAAATTTCCTCCCTCCCTACCTCTCTTCCTCCCTCTCCTCCTTCCTTCTCTTCCTCCCTCCCCTCCCTAGGTCTCCACAAGCTTCGCCTTGGGCCCGGACGTGCCTCAGCTATCACAGACCGTCCTCTTCGACCGCGATCCAGCTATGGCGATGAGCCTGTCCGTGAGTTCTCAGGGGGACAACGTAGACATCCAAGTATTTTCCCGCCCTTCCCTCCCTCATGCCCTCCCTCCCTCCCTTCCTCCCTTTTCTTCCCTCCTAGTCATATCGAGCGACAGCGATGGGGGGGAAAAGAGGCCGCTTCCTGACCGCGATGTCTCACCCTCCCTCCCTCCCTTCCTCTCTCCCTTCCTCCTCCCCTCCTCCCCCAGGTGGCTTGGAAAGGCCAGACTTCGGTCTCCATCGGCGTCATCCCCGGCAAGCCCCGGATGGTGGACACGCCCTACCACCAAGTCATGCTCCTCTCGGACGCAAAAGTCATGCCTGCTCTACCTCCCACCCTCTCTCCCTTTCTCCCTCCCTCGCTCGTTGCCTTCTTTCCTCCCTTCCTTCTTTCCTCACCTTCACCAACTCTTTTCCCCTCCGTTTCTCCCTCCCTCCCTCCTCCCCTTCCTCCCTTCCTCCCTTCCTCCTTTTAACAGGCGAAACATCCTGGTAGAGCTGTAGGTCTAGCGAGCTACCAACATTTTTTTTCCACTTATCGACAAAAAAGTACGTCTCAGGAGGATAGGAGTGAGGGAGGGCTCATATAAAAAGAATGACCAGAAAATGGAGAGTAGCAAGCATGTACTTACTTACCTAGGTGTTTTCCCTTCCCTTTCTCCCTCCCTCCCTCCCTCCCTCCCTCCCTCCCTTCCTTCCTTCCTCTTATCATTCACCTCAAACCGACATTATTCCTTCATTCATCCTTTCCCATCCTTTCATCTAGGTAGGGAGGAAGGAAGGGAGGGAGGTGGTTATGGAAAGGCGAATATTTACGCATGCTGCAAGAGCTGATATGGCCCTGACTGGGGAAGGCAGTGCAATCACGATGTATGACGACCCCTACAGGGGAAACGGGCCTTACTCCCTCATTCCAGGAGCAACAGCAACAGCACTACCCAAAACGTGCGATTACAAATGAAGCGGTCAAGTAATACTTTCATTCGCTGCACTAGAACGTCCTCACGATCTCTGGGATTCTCTGAAATTGAGTCAATCATTCCACAGAAATTCTCCGCTTCGATCTGGTACAATTGGCGGTCCGATAGATCTACATTTGTAGCTGGATTACGAGGCGGCTGTTGCGATCCTGGCACTCCTTGTATTGCTGGTCGTGGCGTACTGATCCATTTATATATATTTTGGAGGAGATAACAGTGACCTTTTGTGCCCTGGGTCGCATTCAGCAGTTTTACCATGTCGTTATCGAGAAGTATGACTACGGAACGAAGTTGTTAAATCGTCAACTTCTCCCAACTGTCAAATGAGATAGACTCCGTGTCATCGTTGTAGCAGACGCTTTTTATTTTGGCGAGCAATTCCTCTTTTTCAGTCATGTGTGATGTGATTGGTTCGTTTCTTTGTAAACCAAGATAATTTTCTTTGGAATGTCTTTCTTCGCGACGTCGATCGTTCATTTTGGGGTCAAATTCCACAAGTCTCGATCTATGGCATACTGCCGGAAAAAATTTCCCTGCTGATAGAAGCTACGCAACAATTTGAAATTCGGCTGCGGATCCTCGGAGTGGCTACAAATCAAATGTCCAATGGTCTTATAGAGTTGCTCTAACAATACTGCATCGCTTTCTATCTCATCATCAGGGCATTTAGATCGAAAACGCTGCCTCCTTTTTTCACGTTTTATATTATACAGCTGAGTCCTTCTTAGTACTTCATGTGTAGCAGGATTCGTGGGGGGACCTCCCGCAGATAGTTCTTGAGATACCCATGCCCAAATACCTTGAAGAAGAAAGCAATGTCCTCTTGTACCCTGGGAAGCATTAAGCAATAGAACCATATTATCGTCAAGAAGTACAATGACGGAACGTAATTGTTCGTTCGTCAGTTCTTCCCATCTCGGACTATTGTCATATTCGGTGCAGGTGCTCCGGATTTTGGCGAGCAATTCTTCTCTTTCGGCCATATGTAGATGTTGTTTTCTCATAATCAAGATATTTTTCTTTGTAAAAGCTTTCGTGGTTGCTAGTCGTCCGGTAGGTGGTAATGCCATCTTACATAGGAGAAGAGCTCGAGAGCTCGATCATATTTCCGTGTAGTATGCATCCCGATAGCCGATGAACATCTCACGTAATGCACGCAGCATCTTCATTGATTCATGATTCGGTGTCGGCTGATCCAGAAAATTACAAATCATGTCATCAAATGCCTTAACTGTTTGCCTCAATAGTATGTTAGCGCTTTGTCGTGGATTTTCACCGCCTGCTTCATTTACACATTCAAGCATCCACTCCCTTGCCTCCTGCTCGTTCTCCTCCACCCTCCGATTCTCTGCTTGATTCAACACAGTGGCTCTGATGCCAATACGTGTTTCCCAGGGTATGGCGTGACTTATTTGTTGCACTTGATTGCCGGATAGGAGCGTATTTGTATTGGGATTCGTTGCCAGCATTTCCTTGTTTTATTTTGGTAAGAATCCATTCAAAGATACTATTGAGAATGTAGCAATGACCACGTGTGCCTCGGGTTGCATGGAGCAACTGTACAACTTCGATGTCGTCGAGAATGATGACCACGGAACGAAGTTGATCGATCGTCAATTCATCCCATTTGGAGAGTGACATCGTGTCCATGTCACTATTGATGCAAACTCTTTGAATTTGGGCGAGCAATTCTTCTTTTTGGGCCATGTGCTTGTTTTCTTAACCCCAAGATTACTTTTCAATAAAAAATGACATTCAAATTGTTTTCAGAAAGTCCGTTAGTACAGACCGTGATCTATCGCTTCGAGCATGTCCATGTAGACAAAACAATCTCTTAAGAAGATCACAAAGTCCATATTTACGGACCCCGGGGCCGCATAGTGATGATAACAAACCAATTTTTTACAGCCGTCTTTGACTCGACTATACAGTACCGAATTCGCTTCTCTGGGACCTGTTTGATCTTGGCATCGACTCCTTTCAATAGCATCCATGTCTTCAGCGGTTGTAACCTCCTCCTCCTCCTCCGAGTCCTCTTCGTCGTCCGAAGCCATGGCCATTTCTGCATTGATAGACTCCATCATTTGTCGCAGAGTACGATCCATGGATCCTGCCTGATTTATCTGCTGCACCTGATTTTCCGATAGAGCCTCGTTTGTGTAGGGATTCGTTGTCTCGAGGTCGTAGACATAGTCCTCGTACTTGGACGAAACAATGCCGATGTATTCGATGGCGATGCCAGTGTCGGTCGGGGACATTTCCAGGGATACAAGATCCGACGTCTCGTCATACGGAACGAGGTGATACGACAGGCCCATGCGAAGGGCCAGCAACAAGAGCCCTGCGGCCATTTTTTTGGAGTAAAATTTATTGGGCGAGAGATCAAACCCCTCCCAATAGGCTTGCACGACATCGATCGAGCCACACAAAATTTCCGGCGTGATGGTGGCTTCATAGATACCGGCTTCAAACGCTGTCCGAGCATTTCCCCTAATTTCCGAGCTTTCCATCGGGCTCGAACAATATTTCCTGCTCACACCATAATATTGCTATCTGTTGCCTTTCTAGGTGCATCATGACCCTAATTGATTCTTCATGCCAACCAGTGGCACCACTGGAGGTCCTCCAGACGGCGCCAGAGCGAGGAAATCGCCGGGGAAGGCCGCAAACGTACGATGCCTGCAACCACACAAACAACATTGCCGCTTTTGCAAAATTAGTAAACCCGCGAAGTGCAAGCGGCTGGCAGCAGATCGCGAAGCGTGCAGAGATTACCAACGAGCGGCGGGGTCGAGCGAAGAAGGGTCCAGTACAACGCTACCGCCCTCCCCGCGGGCCATGAGGTCCCGGAAAAAAACGAGGGTAGAGGCGGAAGATCGACAAGAAGACGAAATGGAGAGGACATTGGACGATAAAGGAGAGGACGGCGAAGAAATATGCTTTTCAGAGGAGGACACCCGGAATTACAATCAAGAAATGCAGTGCCCTCAAGTTTTTGCGGATGCTTTCAAAGCCTTGGCACCGCCGGAGGACGAACCTCTCAGTGAGAGAGGGAAGTCAAAACTCCGAGAAAAGAAAGAAGGAGTGGAGGAATTGCAGCGACTATACGCCATGCTAAGAAGGTACTTCATTATTATGTTATTTTTTGTCAAAATGTGGCCAGGAAAGGCCGAGGCGTGTGAGGTTTTCCCTCCTTTTGATCCATCCCCTCCTTCTAACCCATCTACACCAAACAGGAACAATAAGGCGATTTCGGCCCGGGAGAAAATGCAGGAGATCGTGGCAGCAAAAGATGCTTTAGCGTCGGCAAAGATTCAGGCCCTCAAGGAGGCTTATGGGGCATCGTTAAAGAAGTTGACGCGTTTCGTTGACCGATTGGAAAAAGGGAATCAAGTATGGATGAAGGAGCAGCGCAACCATTACGCCAGCATCGCCGAGAAGAAATTAGAGTTGGAAATCGTGAGAGTGCAGAAGGAGAAGGAGCTGGAGCTGGATGTCATACGGAAGAAGAACGACCCACGGATGACTGAGCGAGCCCGGAGGGAGGAGGAGTATATCCCTTCCCTCCATGAAACCCGCCAGGAAGTTGGATGCATAGGCTGGCTGATGAAGCGCCTCGATGTTGGTGCCCACGCTCTCTCGAGTGGGATGGAAAGGAGGAAGGTGCTGGACAAGTCTTTTTTCTTGGAGGGAAACGTCTTCAACGACGATCGGTCAGATTTCAAGACCAAAAACCAGAAATTCCCTGCCGAGGCACGGCTGCAGCAGGAATTTTGGGTGTCATGTGCGTCGCGAACCAGTCAACAGTGGGGACGTGGTGTACGATCACCTGGGATCCGAGGATGTGGAGGGGAAAAGACACACCACAAGGTCCCGACGGAAGAGGCGGGGAAGATGAGGCGAGAATGCCTCCTCGGCGTTCAGGACTTGACGGGCGAGATGGACATGTCCTCTGTTGTGAAGCACCAATTTGACCTGCGGGGGAAGAAGTGCTTGAAAGTGAGGGTACGGCACAAGGAGATGAGTGATCCTGATGCTTACGAGGCCTTCCTATCAAGCGAAATGTTGAAGGGCTATATAGAGGCGAGCGAGAAAAACTCTTTCGCTTTGTTTACCCACTCGTGGTTTCTTAAAAATAAACCCATCCAAGTTAGGTACCCCCCTCGCAACACCTCACAGTGCTCTCACTGTCTGCAAGCCACGCGGCTGGGGGTAAATGGCATAGAGATGCACAAGTCGCGCCTGTCTGCTGCACAAATGTCGGAAGCGGGGCAGGGTGAACCTCCTACACTGCCGGGCACAGAGGCATTTCACTATAGCATTCCCCACCGGCATTGTGGTGTGGAGGGGTGTTGTCCCTGCGTCCATTGCGTGGATGGAAAGTGCCGGAGCGGTCACCCCTTCATTGAGCAGAGGGACGGCATGACAGCGGTCAAGCAGCTGGGGATGCTGACCATGTGCGGGAAGAACGCGAACGACATGCGCACCTGGGGCTACTACGACCGGACATGCCTGGCGTGCAAAGACAGGGTGTTTATGGAGGGCTGCCCCGTCCAGCACAACACGAGCAGGGTCACCGTGTGGCTCAAGAAGGTGAAGAAGGCGGTGGAAGCTCGAGCAAGCGGCGCTGGTGGAACGGTGGAGGAAGTGGACAAGCAGATGGTCTGGCTTGACGAGCCGTACACAGGTACCGTTCGGGAGTACATGGAGGAGATGCGAAAGGAGGCTGCTGTATTCGGGAGGCATAGGCGCGTGCATGGGGTGCAGCAAGAGGCCTACCGACGGATGGGGCAGGAAGGTACGATGGTGCCGGGGATGCTCTACACTATCATGGACTTCGCCATGAATTACACCCACGATCACCTTGAAGAAACGCAGGCGGATTTTTTTGCGAAGAATCAGACGACCCTGCTGCCAGTGGTGGCCTGGTTTCTAGTTCCCACGGGCTGTGACGGGAAGATGAGGGTGCAGCAGCATTCTCGCGTGTACCTGAGCGGGGACCGCCGCCACTCCAACAACTTTGTGCAGAAGGTCCTGGACAACTTGCTGACACACTTCAAGGAAGTCATGGAGAAAGCAGCGGCAGGGATCGAAGAGTGTGTGCTGCGGCGGTTGTGTGTGTGGAGCGATGGATGTGGGGCGCAATTCAAGAATAGGTGGCAGATGAGGAAACTCTTGGATCTGGTGAAGGACAAACGCTTCAAACCTTAAGAGCACGGAGCACCACTTCTTTGCCAGCTGCCACGGTAAGGGGCCTTGCGATGGGTTGGGAGGGTGGACAAAGACATACCTTTGTGATGAGGAGATGAAGAAGGGTAACCAACCTGGGCACTTCCCAGGATGTTTTCGATTGTCTGGTCAAGCACAAACAATACGACCACAACGAGGAATGGGAGGCAGAGACGGGCATCCAGCTAAAAGCGAAATCGTGCACCTTCGTGTTTGTGGAGCTTGAGGGTGTGGATAAGGATGTGGTGAGGGATATGGCGGGGATCAAGTCTCACCATTGCTTCGTGACGGCCGGAGGGTACGTTTTAATGTTTCCTACCTCCTGCACGTGTCAGCCTTGCAGGGACATGAAATATGAGGAGTGCGAGCTGGTGGCGTCGGGGGTGCGAGGAGAGGGGAAACAGGTTGACCTGAAGGCGTTCATTCCTGCCATCCAGGAGAAGCGCACGAACTTTGGCTCCACATTCGAGCGGGGGTGGGCTGTCCTGGCAGACTGTAGGGTGGACGACTGGGTGCTGATGCGTGCGGACGAAGGCCAGCGCACAATCGCAGAACAGGACGACTAATGACTGACTAAGGAATATTGGTAGTCGTCCAACGTGTGGTCCGAAGGGAACTGTTTAAGGTCTTATCGAAAGGGTACAGTGCCGCCTCTAAGGTCTTAGCTGTGTTGTGTGTCGCCTGCTAGAGGAGAGGCAAAGACCAACCCGAGGGAGCTGACTAAGGTCTTGAGTGTATTGTGTGCCACCTGTCAAAGGCAAGGCTAAGCTCAACCCGAAGGAAACTGATTAAGGTCTTATCCATCGTCGACTCCTCAGGTCGTTTCCAGCCGACGCTCTGATGCAGCAATACTGCGATAGAGAATAAATCAAGAGGTCGTCCCCTCTTTCTGCGCAAAAAAAGAAAGCGCAGAAAGCAAGAGCGACAGCGAAAGCTTTCGCGCCGCGGGGCCGCCTATTGTCGCTGTCAAAAATTGCTTGAAGAGCGTCTGTGCCTCAGAGCTCCACAAATATCTTAAGCAGCGACTAATATAGACATGTTCTCTCTTCTGTACGCAATATAACCACATTGAATTGTCTAGTATCACTGCATGTGAGCCAGATTTAAAAAAGCGCACCTTCATGGGGCTCCATCCCAAAACCCAGCCAGGGGGATCTTCTCTTCGTAATGGCCATATTACACCTAGATTATTCAATTTAGTATTTCCCTCCGCAAATTTCTTCCAAGACATGCGTTGCCAGCATCCAACTCACAATACCCTGATAGTGGGACCCGTCATACGTAATGTCATTCAAAGGTTTGGCAATACGATATGTATCCAGAACCCTCAAGCCAAGTGTGAAAGCAAGCTTTAGATTAATCTCATGATAACGGTCTAGCACAGGATCAGTCCGCCACTCATAAACTGTCGGGAATCAATATCCAGCGTATCCAGTTGGGTTTGTTGTCATCCAGAATGTGTGCACTCCGCTATGTTTCTTCTCTAATAGCTTCAGGTAAACCATATCCAACCATATCGGCCTCGGCATAGACTTTGTATTTGTCAAATTGCCAAGGGTTTTTATTCTTCAGGCCAACCCGCCGGCCATTGTCCAAAATTCGCAATTATTGTGGTGCAGTTGCCAGAAGTCAGAAGTTCGTCAATATCCTGATCAATGTTGTCCCATACTTTAGAGAAATAATCCCCCTCCTCCCCTCCTCCCCTCCTCCCCTCCGTCCCTCCTTCCCTCCTCCACTCCTTCCCTCCTCCCCTCCTCCTCCTTTTCCCTTTCTCCTCCTTTCTCCCTCCTCCTCCTCCCCTTCGTCCTTCCCCTCCTTCTCCTCCCCGTCGTCCTTCCCCTCCTCGTCCTTCCCCTTTCGGTCTTCCCCCTCGTCAAGTCAAGTAAATATGTTACAAAAAGAAGAATTCGACTAATAATTGCTATCAGATGGGGCAAATTCGCAGCAAATTGAAACAATCTTGTCAAATAGCAAATATTATCATTGGGTCGACTTTCATTTCTCTGTTTTCTTTGGGGGTTAGCGCGATAGCGCTTGTTTGTCTAGACTTAATCACTTAATCAGATAGTCTGATCATATCACGTCCAGATTACATGTGCCACTCCTATATCAAATATATCGCCTACATGGACTGTGGTCGTAGTGACCACCATATCGATATCGTCTACTATCACATTTTGGGACATACTTTTGGTGCCCACATGGGTCACGCGGGCTATCCCAGCATCAGTCCCACTCGAGGTCGCGGAATGACCGGCAGCCAAGGAGCAGCTTGTTCAGAGCGGGATGGCGCTATCGTCCCGCAAAAAGCGCCAGTGGCCTGATGCTGGGATAGCCCGCGTGACCCATGTGGGCACCAAAAGTATGTCCCAAAATGTGATAGTAGACGATATCGATATGGTGGTCACTACGACCACGGTTCATGTAGGCGATATATTTGATATAGGAGTAGCACATGTAATCTGGACGTGATATGATCATGAACTGCTAATAAACGTCTTGGATCTGTCCATCACAAAGACTGAATCTTGAATGTGTGATTCGTTGAAATGTGCGTAGAGCATCATTGCCTCGCCATTATACTCCCCAGAGAGGGTTATTTTGTATTTTCCTACGCGAAGTCTTTCAGAATGATGTGCTGTAGGTATCAAATGCACTGGCTGAGCCTAATTTTCAAGAAGGCATATGGAAAGTACGTCACGAGTGTGTATCACGAACAAGTCCCCTACATTACGTTTGCCACCACAATCGAAGACATGCTCAATGTAGGGGTTCAATCCTTATGAGTATTGTATTTCCACCTCGATCTCATTGTAGGTTGTGCAGCCCCGACAGACCTACACCGCGAGAGGGGCCAGTCGCATGCCTTTGTTCGACGTTCACTCAGGATTCATGTGTGAGGCTTGTCAAGCTTTGCCCCACGAACTGACGAAAGAGTATATTTAGGGACAGCTTCCACACCAACCATGCCAAATCTTGCCCATTACGGGAGGAGGGAAGCACCTAATGCCGTTCTTATCCCATGTCCCTTACAAGCGCTGCACTCAAACAAGTATATCAAGCCGTCTAACGTCTTTGCCTGCCCTGGTCCAGTTACTGCGCACCATCTGAAAGTGAACGTGACCAATGAAGACAGAAAACTCGCCCTTCAGATCATGCGGAAATCATACGGAGAGTCGCTGCCCAGGCAAGGCATAGATGACGAGGCTCTGTGGCCTCGTTGGTGGCAGACGGCTCTGACGGTTACCACTTCCATGACGTGAGTCATGCAGAACTCTACCTTACGGACTTTGGCGTCGCCATGATTCAAATTTGGGCGACTTCAAGAACATGTTTGCGAAGGCGGGCAAGTCCTCTTTGTCGGTCAGTGGTTTTTGTAATGGAATGCGGAAGTCTCGCAGCTTAGCCTTGCACTATGCCTTTCGCTCTCGTCGTCTCACACATGTATCCCCCTACTCAATTTATAGTCTGCGGCCACCATTCGGCATCTATACAATGTGATATTAAGATTGTGATCCATGAAGCAGCCAAATACGGGTACGTGGAGGAGGATGGATGGGTGTCAATGGCACGTCTGGGTGGGTGGGTGGGTGCGAGGAAGGGAGGGAAGGAAGGAGGGAAGAAGGGATGGCACCTAGGCACCTTCTCACACATCACCTACTCTTCCACAGCATGAACGTCCAGAGCAAAGGCAAGCAGGTTAGGCGCGGTGCCTGTTTCAAGGTTATTTTGGACCGATTCTTTGGGGGCGCGTGTGCGGACGCGAAGTGCAAGGGCCGTGGGGTGGCGGCTGTGTTTTGCGATGGCTGCCCACGTTTCACTGACCCGCGCCTAATGGCGGCTTTTCGCGACTGCGTCCTCGATCCGTTTGTGGAGGATAGTGGCGGGGAGAAGAATAAGGAATAGAAGAACGAGAAGAACGGGAAGGTTACGGACAACGAGGGAGGCCCATCGTCATCGTTGCTGCCAAAACCTGGCTGGAGCAATTTCTTGCACATAGGCAAGGTAAACACGCTATCTAAATATGAAATCAGCAATTCTGTCAATGTCTTCCCCCCCTCAACAAATAAATGCCTGGTGCCCGACAGCTGCCGGAAATTCGCCCCCTCCGTCAACTGCGTGGCCACCAAGTGCCCCTCCAGATACCCACCGGGCAGCCCCGTCTCCCACCTTTGTCGCCCATCAGGCGGGATGCACTCCTCCCCACACTCGGTGTGGTCATTGCACCAGTGCTGCACGGCGTGTTTGATGGCCAGGCGCAGATCCGCGGATTTCCTCTCCACGTCTTCCCGTGTCACTCTCTCCCCGTTGTTGATAAAGCAATGCCGCTTGATCAACGCCCCCACCTGCCGGGTGCTCTTTTCTCCACACGTCCCAGAAGTGCTTGATGGTTAGCCGCGCCATTTCCCGTAGCACAGTGGCCCTATCCCCCTGGCTAATCGCCTCGCTGGTAGTATCTTGAGAGGCGTCCATGGCGTGTAGCGGCTGTCAAAAATTATTTCGCCCGAGACCTCTTGCAGTTCCGTATAGAGCAAGCTGTGGTGTATGTAGAATTATGAAAAGTCAAGGGAAGTTTGTTTCTGGTAGGTGGTTTGGGGGTAGGGAAAGACGGGAAAAAAAGCATGAGCTACGATGAGATGGTGAAAGGGCCACGGGGTGTCGGTAATCGCTTTGATACATGCCTCCGCGTCAAGCCTGAAGATGTGGTAGAGCTGGCGGAAAAGCGTACCTATATTTTGTGTTACGTCTGCTGCAGCAGATGTCCTCAATTCTTTCTTTCTTGCGCGCGCGGGAGGGAGGTTGGTGGGGGAAATTCCTATTGTTATGCCAATTGACGAGGACGAGAAGGGGGCAAGTGTCGCGGCGACATTAAATGTACGTCGTTGATATCGGTACGCGTACAAGGGTGAAGTCTGCACAGAGAGGATCCCCAGCGTTTATTTCCTTGTAAACCACCCTATACCCACGGTCGTACAGCCTCAAGAAAAGCTTCACAACCTCTAGTCGGGTCTTGTCTTTGACAAGAGAAGCCGGTACAAACGCAGGATTTGCACCCTCGGCATGAAGCTCGATCTGCCAGGGTAGGTCCGCATCTGACAAGTCAAGTAGAGCCGTAAGAATGTCCCATTCGAAGCCTTCGATATCCATTTTCAGAATGTCAATGTGACTGTGTCCAAGCTCGGCCTTGATTGCATCCAATTCCTTGAACGTGAAAGGAAGGTCTACCTGCCTCTTGTCCATGGAGTACAAATTGCTCTCGAAATCACGCGGCCGCCCAATGCACGTATCGTGAAAGGTGAAGTTCCAGTGCGGTTTTGAGCTTACGACGGTGCAGTCAGATCCATGAACTTTACAGCCAACAGACCCCGCCATATAGCTCTCAAAGCTCACGCTGTCGGCCAGACCGGCCGCATAAACGATGCATTCGTGGCGCTGCTGCTGAAGGGTCAAAGGTGCCACAAAGAATTTATCCCCTTCACTGCCAGTTTGCGACGAATGAAAAAGGTCTGCATGAAGGGGAAGACTTACCAAAATGTTGTCGAAGGGAAAGTCGCTGCGCGTAGGGTTCGTTGTCAACCCCTCCAGAAGTACAGCGTAGGCTCGTTTTTCAACATGTGCAAGCTCTTCTTCAACCAAAGAGGGCATGGCATAATAAGACGTCAGGAGCGCAGTGTATTGCGGAATATTGAACACGGTGAAGCAATTCTTGTGAGAACTTTGCATGACAATGACCAATAATGGCAAGCACGCACCCATCCCCGCCCATTTGAAAGCGACCCCATACAACGATCGCAGTTTTCGGCGATGAGAGAGTGCCATCGCAATCCTTGTTTGGTGCGACCTGCGACAGTGTGACGTAAATTGAAAGAGAGTTGCGTCATGTGTGTGAAGTACGCCGAAAATCTACCGTTCATGAAAATTGGATATGCTGCGCACATGAAGAGAAACCATACATATCGTGACTGAACGACCCGTGGTGCGGAATGTGTCCCGCCAACAGGGCAGAAGTCCACCATTCCCTATGCATTTTTATCTTTCTGGAGAGTTACGCGCCCTTTGACGCCCTTGATACACAAATTGGTGCCCGACTTTGCCAAAATGTCAAGATAACTTTGGAAGAAGGTAAAACTGCCATTCAAGGTAAAGTTAAAAAAGAGGCACTATCCACTGCCTGCTGGCGTTTCCCCTTCTTAATTCCATCTTGTAACGTATTCCATTTCGTAAATGCACCCTGCCTGATCAGGTATTGCTGTTTAACATTGAAGCCACGAAAATAAAGATAAATGCAACTTCTCTAATTTTAAATTTCCTTCGATCACACATACTACTTTCTCACCCGTCTCCCTTCAAGGGAATCGCTATTTGGCTATCTCCGCTCTTTTCCGTAGTGCATCTTTGGGTGACAACAGCCATATGGCCCGCAATGCAAAGCGTATTGTTATGCCTGCGTTTATTCTTGCATTCACATTGCAACACATGTGTTGTGCTTGCACGTTTCCTGGGCATGCTGCCATGCGCGAGCTTCACGTACATAATCACGTCGCACTCTTTTCGTTAAATCACAATGAAAAATGCAGGCTTACACGAACGTCACTTCCATTTCCCCGCACGTGTTGTTCCGCACCCATTTCCGCAGGGCCTTGTCCATGGTCGTATTCCCCCGACCGGTAAAGGGATCTGGTAACGGGCCGTACAATGCCTCCCGGATCGTGATGCCCGCAGGATACACCTTGTGGATCTTACGCACGCAAAAGTGAAGAGTGTACAATGCCCCCAAAGAAGAGGCAAAGCACTGGCGTTTGATGGCAAGATGCATGGTCAAGCGATTAATGTGCACGCAGTCGCACAAGTTCTTGCATGTCAGTAAATCAGGCGGCTCATCCATGTGTCAACTATTCGGAGACGAAGGATGCTTCCAGGGCCAATCAAACTGCCATACAAATGATCTGCATACATGGCCGAATTAGGTTCGATCCGAAGCCATAAATGAGTTCGGACTGCCCCTCTGGATGACGCATTATGAAAGCATGGAGTACCCCTTTTCCATTTCCTAGCAAGTGTCCTGTTGCAGGTAAAAGACCTCGTCCGTGTCCATCACGGCGACCCAGTCTGCACCCACGCCGTACATGGCCACGCATTCCTGGGAGTTGCCGTTCTTGGCCTCGTTCCCCAAAGGTTCTTCTCCACCGCCTTGTCTTGGTGCCGGGGGACGAGCGTGACGGCCCCTTGGGTTATGAACGGCGCCAGCATCTCTTTGACGTCGTAGTCGATGCCCTGCCCAACCTGGTTGTTGTCGTAAATGACAATGTGCCCAAAACACGCCAAGAGGCTGCGGAACACAAATTCACGCAAGTGGACGTCGTTGCGTGTGATGCAGCATATCAAAGAGCGAAATTCGTTCCCTCTTGTCGATGCCCCTGTGTCGCCCAGTCGCAGGATTTCGTCCACCGTGGAATGATCATATCACGTCCAGAGTACATGTGGCCGCTCCTATATCAAATATATCGCCAACATAGACCGTCGTCGTAGTGACCACAATACCAAAGGCATGATGGAATCACCCTCTATCACTTTTGGGTCACAAAAATAAGACCGCCCCGGGTCACGGGGTAGAGGCCGCCATCAGTCCCACTCGTGGTCGCGGGATGACCGGCAGCCAAAGGAGCGGCTTGTTCAGAGCGGGATGGCGCCATCGTGTTGGCGATATATTCGATATAGGAGTGGCCACATGTACTCTGGACGTGATATGATCAGACTATCTGATTAAGTGATTACGTCTAGACAAAAACGCGCTATTGCGCCATAATACGCGCTACGTGCGTTAAGCCACAAAGTTAAATCAACTGGAGATGATTTGGAAAAACAAAATGTCATTCACAGGACCAGCAGGCTTCTTCTTCACACGCGTCTCCATGCGAATTGATTTGTTTGATTTTTTCGTCGTTTCGTCGTTACGTTCGGTTGGATGGTCTGTGGATCTGCCTTGAATGATGCTTTTTCTGTGGCAAGCTGTTGCTTAGAAACTTCATTGCTGAGATTGGACTACAACCTTGAATGCAAGCCCGCACATAGAAGCGAAAGCGCCAGTGCATATATTGCCAAACGACGCGCAGGCAAGGGATTGCTCGAAGTTTGGCCAATCCGTGCAGACGCAGGGGTGGACATTGTCCCCACTGCCTGCTGTCGTCAAGTGTGCGAGAAAATGTGTACTCAGCTTTGATTCTTCGGCCAGCTTCTATATAAGGCCTGTTGATTACGTGTTGCACATCAAGGACGGAGAAATGTATACGGATTGAGAGATGTTGAATGGTTCACCAGTAGACGGTGGGCATTATAAAAGACCTTTGAGCTTCAGCGATCGTCAGCAAGTTAAATCGATTTCTTGTTCTCTTGCTTGAATAATTTAGAGGTATTCGGCAGCCGAAAAGTTTCTGGCCCCATGGTCCATTATGAAACTATTCATGACGGTGTCGAAGGCTTGGTTGGTCTCCCACTGGGAAGGAAGGGTGTGACTGCGAGTCCCATTGTGGTTTTTGAGGTGCCAGACTTTAAACATTTCGTAAACGGCGACCTTGCTTATGGCTGACCAACTAAAATGTGTCTCAACGACGTGCTTCCCATACGGCACATACGGTTGGTGGTGGGCTCTATTATGATACACTTCTGTGAGTGCCTCAACCAGTTTTGGCTGTAGTGGAGGATGCCACCTTGGGATGTCTTCGAGTGTTTCGCATTTGTTCCAATTTCCGTTGGTTTTGTCTTCGAACATACAAAGCGCCTTGTCTTGGCACGGAAATGTGGTGCATTTTTCTAATGGTGCTTCGACCAATTTTGCGTAGTGTCGGGATAGAAAGTCGTTCGTAGACCCCACATTGGGGGCAATGATGATTTTCCCGAAGCTCAATGCCTCCAACGGAGTGAGCCCAAAATCCTCCGCTCGGCTTGGGTGCACAACAATGTCGGCTTGTTTGTAGAGCGAAGCCAAGTCATCGTCGTCATTCCAGGTTTGTATGTGAATGATACGACCGCATTCTTGTCGACGCTTCAACTCCAGCAGTTGACCGTCGCCATCATGGGAAAGGCTGGTTTTGAACACAAGGGCGACCTGGTCGTCTGGTCGGAATGCTTGGCACCAGGCATCCAGGAGAATGTCCCATCCTTTGCGAGGGAGCAACGCCCCCACGTAAAGAAACAGGAACGTCGAGTTGGAGACCCCGTGCGCATTCCGGAAATCTGTCCTCGCTTCCGGCCTTGTCGCTTTGTGACGGGGGTGAATACCGTGGGGAACAACGCTCAATTTTTCGGAGGGGAGTGCACCTTGGGCGGTGAACATCCTGGCAGTGTCTAAATGTGAAAGAGGTGCATGAAAGAGTTAGTTGCACACGTACAAGCAGCTCCTTTCCCTCCCGAAGGGTCACGTTGACATACTGCGCATCCGTCCGGAACCCTTGCATCGAGTTGTTGCGGTTGTCTAGGGAAAATGTCGATATTTACTGGACTTACACAGGGAAGGCACCCAAACGGCGTCCACATGTTCCAAGAAAGGCTTCCAGGTTTCCGGGATGAAGCCCATCTCCCACGGCTGGTAGACAACGAATGCGCACGAAGAGGGTGGACAGCAGGAAGGCCGTGAGAAGTCAGGCGGCCAGAGGAAGCGAATGAAAACATCAGGTTGGACATGGTGAGTGCGGCTGGAGCAGCCATCCGTCCCAATGGTTCGCACGCTATCTGCATGTTCCTTTTGAAGGCTTGCAATTAGATCGGATATGATTGAATGGGAAGACCGCTTGTCAGCGTGAAAATCCCATACAACACGCAACGGAAGGTGCGGGAGGCCCACCAAATCCGCAACGTTTGGGCTGTTGGACTGTTTGTCTTTGGTCTTGGCCAATATACACCGAACATCCTCCTTCACTTGGTCGCAGCCAAATTGGTCGTGTATGTATCTATGGGTCAAGGTTTGTTTCGACTGCCAAGTCTCTTCGGTCAAATAATAGGTCAGGAATTCCTCGAGATAGTCCCCGTTTCCTGCTGTGTTGACGATGAAGAAGGGGGTGGGGCTCCGGTCAAGGTCGATCACAGGCATCCCGCTCAGCCCTTCCTGCGTCGTCAGCACCGGGGTGCCGCACGTGAGCGAAAAAAGAATTTTGGTGCTGATGCCCGCATTGGTAAATACGGGCGCCACGAACCACCGCACGCCGGCGATGATGTCCGCAACAGCGTCGTCGTCCAATTGCCCGTGATGAATGCAACCCTTTTCTTTCGTGCATGCGCCAGGAGGGGCATCGACTGTGCCAATGATGTGCAGTAGAATCGTTTTGTCGTGCTGCCACAAGGCGGCATGAAGCTCCGACAAAATCCAGCACACGGCCACCCGGTTAGCGTCGTTATTGAAGCCCATGAACGCTATCCCATTTCGATCGTGAAACGGTTTGGCCTGCACGATCCGGGGTTCCGGCGAGGGACAGAAGCGGAGTTGGGCCGTTTGCAATGTACCTGTCCGTCGGTGTTCCTCTTCAATCTCCGAGTTGATGGACGCCATCACGTCCGCCCGCGCCCAAAAGAATGTTTCCATCACCTGGTAGGATTTGGCCAGGTGACCCATCCCTTCTTTTTCCAGGCGCTTGTACATGACGTCATCCGCCACGGGGACAATGGCAGCCTCCGGCGAATAGAATGATAAAATCTTGTTGAAGTTCTGCAGGAACCCAAGGTACTCGGGGGCGGGCCACATCCATTCAAATACAGCCACATGCCGGTGTGTAGCGAGCCTGGTCTTGAGGACTTGGAAGTTCTCGGTCATGGGACCCCAAACTTCCACCCCTGTCGAGACTAACGCATCCAGGTGGCTTGCCGCCCCGTCGTCGAGGCTGACATGGACATAGACCACGCCGTACCCCAAGGATTGCAATGCCCGGATGACGGTCAGGATCCGTGCGTCTCCGCCCTTGTAATCAGGAGTCAGCATGGCCCCATTCACCACCAGCACGGTGGGCGAGTCATAGGGTTGCTTCAGCGGCCGACTCGTACTAGAAGACGACTTGTTTACCAACACGTGCAGCTTGAAGGCATCTTCCCATTTGGGCTGCTGCGCCCAAAGAAGGCAGGCCAAAAGCCACGCATATGTGATAATCCAAACCGAGTACCAGCCTTGCGGGTGCCTCAATTTCCACGAGGGCGGCGGAATGGGCATCCGCCGCTCTTGCCACCGGTAAGCGGTACGTGATGCATACATGCTTTGTCGATGCCTATGAAGGAATCAGTTGCACCTCCACAGCCAAACTCAATTCACAAAGGTTTCAAAGAAGATTTACGATGTAATGACCCCGGGACCGCAAACGCTCTTTGTGCTGTGAGAGGCGCACAATTGCTGTATAACTAGAATCAAATGTGATATGGTTGGGAAAGTATCAAAAAAATATACGATACGATAACGACATCCAAAAGAATCATCGATAGTCTCCTACTTCTGATGGAGAGTATTTGTGCAACTGGCGGGGAAAAGCTCGTCAGCGTGCACTAGTAGGGGTCTTGGTGAGTGTCGAATGGGAAATACAGGAGTGAAGCCAGGCACGCCTTCGGGATACTCCATGCTTTCATGATGCGTCATCCAGAGGGGTAGTCCGAACTCATTTATGGCTTCGGATCGAACCTAATTCGGCCATGTATGCAGATCATTTGTATGGCAGTTTGATTGGCCCTGGAAGCATCCTTCGTCTCCGAATAGTTGACACATGGATGAGCCGCCTGATTTACTGACATGCAAGAACTTGTGCGACTGCGTGCACATTAATCGCTTGACCATGCATCTTGCCATCAAACGCCAGTGCTTTGCCTCTTCTTTGGGGGCATTGTACACTCTTCACTTTTGCGTGCGTAAGATCCACAAGGTGTATCCTGCGGGCATCACGATCCGGGAGGCATTGTACGGCCCATTACCGGATGTTTTAAGCAGAACAGCTTGCGACTCAATATGCACTATACCCGCAGCTCTGTCGGTAAAAAAGCGATAATCGCTCATCCCATTAAAAAGTACAAAGCAGTTTTTTTAACCAACTTGGCGATATATGCTACAACCACAGAATGTGCCATGAAAGAAGGCCCGCCCCGGGTCACGAGGTACATTCAAGGCGGTCAGCCCCACTCGGGCTCGCGGGATGACCGACGCCAAAGGAGCGGCTTGTTGTTGAGCGGGATGGCGTCATTGTTCCGCGAAAACGCCAGTAGATAGGGAGGAAGGGCAAACCTACCTGGTTTGATTAGTATTATTGACATACCCCATTATCCCTTTGGCGCCTCTCTCTTCCTCTCCTGTTTTTCCCAGCCCCTCCTCTTCCCTCCTTTCTTGCCTACTCTTCTTCTCCTCCACCACCACTGATTCCTCTACTGTAACAATCTCCTCCCTGAAAAAGTCCTTTAAAATGGGAAACGGTGCCCCCCGATCCACTAACCTTCTCTTATCCGCTCCGTGCCCTTCCTTCTCAACCACCACCGCCTCCTCCATATCCCGCTTGTCCTTCTCCTTCTCTAGCACCACCTTCTCCTCCACCACCCCTGACCATACATTCCTTACGGAAGAATCAAGCACAGCCGAGAAGCATCAGGAATGGTGACATGGGTGCTCGGCGTCGCGCCCAGTGAAATCCCCTCCATCCAATCGAAAATGGGCCCGAGGCAACGGTAGATGAGCGCAGGGGGCTGGGCTCGCCTGTGTTTGGGTGCGTTGTGGTGGGTGGCTTGAAGATTGTGGCTGACTGGTGGATGAGAACATGCATGCGGTCAAGGCCTTCTCATAAGAGGAGGGGAAAGGAGTAAAGAGCGTGGCCAACACCGATGATGCTGATGAAAAAAGACAACAACATATGTGCGGGTCATGTACCACGATGACCAACATTTATGAGTCCAACATGGAGGACACAATGAGAGCCCGCACGGCCTTGGCTTCAACAAGAGATGCTAGCGATTTCATGTATGAGGAAAATGCGCACGCATAAAGGGGTCTGTAACTCGCATTATGCATCATTTCCATAGTATCAAAGGTGATAACCCGGACATGTGAATTGTTCTCGAGATAGGTGATGGTCGACATGCCTACTGCAAGTTCGATTTCACACACGGTCTTAACCCAAGGTTTTGATCCCCATATGCTGTAAGCTTTGATTTGGTCAACTCTCTCTGCCGTCGAAATGTCCCCCATTCCTGTGGAAGCGAAAAGAAGGTCCGCGCTCAAAAAAGCGTCTCGCGCGTCAAAAGCACGAAAACAGACTTTCGCGTTGTTTCCCACCCGCGGTGATTATATGGTTGCCCCATTAAGAATTGTGTTGCGGAGGAGCTACTCTCACCACCTCCACTGACCGTGATTGTGTTCTTGTGGTAAAAGAGGATGCCCGAGAATGCAAGAATAAACGCAGGCATAACAATACGCTTTGCATTGCGGGCCATATGGCTGTTGTCACCCAAAGATGCACTACGGAAAAGAGCGGAGATAGCCAAATAGCGATTCCCTTGAAGGGAGACGGGTGAGAAAGTAGTATGTGTGATCGAAGGAAATTTAAAATTAGAGAAGTTGCATTTATCTTTATTTTCGTGGCTTCAATGTTAAACAGCAATACCTGATCAGGCAGGATGCATTTACGAAATGGAATACGTTACAAGATGGAATTAAGAAGGGGAAACGCCAGCAGGCAGTGGATAGTGCCTCTTTTTTAACTTTACCTTGAATGGCAGTTTTACCTTCTTCCCAAGTTATCTTGACATTTTGGCAAAGTCGGGCACCAATTTGTGTATCAAGGGCGTCAAAGGGCGCGTAACTCTCCAGAAAGATAAAAATGCATAGGGAATGGTGGACTTCTGCCCTATTGGCGGGACACATTCCGCACCACGGGTCGTTCAGTCACGATATGTATGGTTTCGTTTCTCCCCATATGTGCAGCATATCCAATTTTCATGAACGGTAGATTTTCGGCGTACTTCACACACATGACGCAACTCTCTTTCAATTTACGTCACACTGTCGCAGGTCGCTCTCTCTGTTGGCCCTAACAGAGTTGGCTGGAAAATGGATATCGAAGGCTTCGAATGGGATATTCTTACGGCTCTACTTGACTTGTCAGATGCGGACCTGCCCTGGCAGCTGCTTATCGAGCTTCATGCCGAGGGTGCAAATCCTGCGTTTGTACCGGCTTCTCTTGTCAAAGACAAGACCCGACTAGAGGTTGTGAAGTTATCATTATGGCGGCCACGGCCTTCATAAAATCACTATAACGGATGTAGGCATCACTTTTATTTCTTTATGAAGAGGGGGGGGAGGCGGTACAGACATCGGCACTGGACACGAGCGGCTACATTACCCGGAGACACGTCAATATCTGATTGTTGCGCCATAGATGGGTTTAAGTAACCAATTGATTGCCATTCTGCATTTCGCCACCTGGGCTCATGTGTTAGGCCGCACACTTGTATTGCCTCACATCGTTTGGCCCAAGGTCTCGCAAAATGGTATCGACAGGGAGACTTGGTTTCCACTCTCAACAACAGGTAATTCACATGTCCGGGTTATCACCTTTGATACTATGGAAATGATGCATAATGCGAGTTACAGACCCCTTTATGCGTGCGCATTTTCCTCATACATGAAATCACTAGCATCTCTTGTGGAAGCCAAGGCCGTGCGGGCTCTCATTGTGTCCTCCATGTTGGACTCATAAATGTTGGTCATCGTGGTACATGACCCGCACATATGTTGTTGTCTTTTTTCATCAGCATCATCGGTGTTGGCCACGCTCTTTACTCCTTTCCCCTCCTCTTATGAGAAGGCCTTGACCGCATGCATGTTCTCATCCGCCAGTCAGCCACAATCTTCAAGCCACCCACCACAACGCACCCAAACACAGGCGAGCCCAGCCCCCTGCGCTCATCTACCGTTGCCTCGGGCCCATTTTCGATTGGATGGAGGGGATTTCACTGGGCGCGACGCCGAACACCGTCACCTAGACCAGGCCCCCAGCATTCTCGAGCGTGACCCAAAGAATCGAAAAACGTGTCTCGTGTAGGCCAGCTGCCCAGAGGACGAGATAAGATGGGAGCATGGCGTAAAAGGGCGGGGTACATAAAGAGGGGCGGGGCCCTCAACAACAAGTATGCTCTCACTTGCGCGCATCCTGCCGCACCTGGACCCCCTGCACATTCCTAAAAGACTCCTACTCGTGTGGTAAGGTGCGTGGTTGTAGGCCCAGGGCCTTCCGGGGTGCGGCTGCAGTGCCCGCAAAAAAGGAAGCAACAGCAGGGCTGGGGAGGTTAGGCCCTGCCTTCCATGCAGGCAGGATGCTACCCACTGCACACGACTCCGGCTCTGACATAGGGCCAATAGATCTAGGTGGTGGCGGTAGGACTATGGCGCACCTGTTCCTTAGTCGAGAGGCGAGGGGGTGGCGTAGAAGGGCATGAGCACAGGTGGTGGGGCATCCAGGGGTGATGAAGGCAGGCAGGGCCAGCACCAGTCGGGCCAAAGGAATGCAAAGCGCAGCACATGCAGGATTACGCATCACGTAGGCCCACAGGTAAGACCCTCGGGCAGGCGGGGTGTGTCAAGGGCAACGAGGAGGACGACGGGGGGCAATTGTTGTCTAGAAAAGAGGGGCTTGAGCACGGCCTCCTTATGCTCCCACCAGATCGTACTACACATCTTGCGTTGGCTGTATTTACATCCATGCTTGCTGCTGGCGGTAGTTGTCGGCAGGGCAGGTAGAGGCTGTGTTGTGTGGTCAGGAAGGAGGGCGAAAGCGAGAAATCGAGAGCCGTTTGGTGATGATGAATGAGAAAGGACTGCTGGATCGAAGCCTTGCTGGTCAACGCACACAGTATAGATGCAAGACAATGTACAGTGGCATGGAGTCAAGGATGAAATACATGTCTAATTGGGAAGGGACAGAGCTCCCTGAGGCAAGAGATGGAGTTTGTGGCCATCAAACTATGGGGGGAAAGAATTCAAAACCGCTGTGTCGGCGGTGATGAGGCATCGCCAGGAAAAAATCAAGAAGCAAGGCGAAGAGGGGTGTCCTCGAAATAGCCTTCAGCATGAGGACATACGTCAGGTAGATTACAGACACGCGCATTAAGGTACAAAAGAATAGGAAACCTACGACGTGAATTGTGATTTGCCGCTGATTTGGTCTTGGGAGTGATGAGCAATGACGTTCCTGCCTGCTGTACAAATGCCGGAAGCGGGGCAGGGTGAACCTCCTACACTGCCGGGCACAGAGGCCTTTCACTATGGCATCCTCCACCAGCATTGCGATGGGGAGGGGGGTTGTCCCTGCGTCCATCGCGTGGATGGAAAGTGCTTGAGCGGCCACCCCTTGCGTCGCTGCAGCCTCTCCTTCGCCGTTAAATCCGACAAATCCTCTTTCAACGCTCTTCGCTGCTTATCTGTACTCTGTTGATCAGGGAGAACGAGTGTGTCGAGAGAAAGAGTGATCTCAAAAGAGGCTACACCAAACACGCAAAGAGTAGCCAAGCACATATCTCTCATATCTCTTACCGGAAGGTACTTTTCCATTGTCTTGGAGCATTAGCCAGGCAGCAGTGCCACCGAAACACCCATCACACCGGCTCGAATCTCTTATAGCGGGGGGTGGGCCTCGCCCATCGGTGCAATCGGTGGGTAGAGCTTGATATCCGAGTGCTCAGTGAGTGACAATTCGTTTATCAAATAGTTCGCAGTCGACGCTATCACATGCTGCCCTTGAAGCGGCTGCTTTTGGCATTGTGCGGGGTAGTAGAACTTTTTCAGTAGGTGACTTCGGTTGAGGTGATGCTACTGCTGCTGCTGCTGCTGCTGCGGTTGCTGCGGCTGCTGCTGCTGCTGTGTTTGGAAGGATGGCGAGGCCTGGAAGCGTCCATTGGTCATCTTATCATTGAGGATAGAATGCTGATGAATGGACAAAGAGAGAAAGTGTTGCTGATGCTGGGTCGTAAAAGACTACGATGATTTGTTGACTGCCTGCTTTTGGATTTGCAAGACTGAGTAGAGGGGGGAGTATGTGTGGTGTAAGTGAGCACACGTGTCTACGAATAGAACTGCTGCGTGTAGGCGGTGTGCATGAAGACCCTTGTGTACACTTCTTACACGCGTGCGCCCATATATATGGATGCGCACGAGACATGAGATCATATACGCGAAGAATCAGCGAAGTACACAGAGGCGTAGAAGACAAGCTGGGGGGCGGTGGGCACTTGTAGCTTTCGGAAAACGTACTGTGATTCGCTGCTAAGAGAGGAGAGCTCCAATACGAGGAATAAGGCGGCATGGAGACGGGAATGAGATTAACCGCGGCGGAGTGTGTAATCAGGCCGCATAGGGCTGCAGCGCCGCCTTGTGCCTCGTTCTTCTTTCAAAGAATAGATGACAAGCTGTGGTGCTGCTGCAGCATTTTATGGAAAACGTCGCGCTGATTCTGATCGCGTCGCTGCTTAATGGTAAAACCAAGGGTTCCGATAGGAGTATGATGTATAGCGAGCGCCATTCTAGGCTGCTTCAAATGCGAGAGTGCTGATTGACCGCTGAAGCTCAGATGGACTGTGATTTGTGAGTGCAGACAGGTTGATGTGAGGTGGGGGCCAAGAGAGGGTTTCACTACGTTGATCACCACTATGGCACATAGTGCTCAAACCACAAGTATAGAGTCATATCGAGCCCATGTGAGCACTTTCAGCCAGGCATCTTTGGTCGTTCGAAAGGTGGGTCTTTCTCTCCCTCTGCTTAAAGTGGCATCTAAGCTGCCTTAGAGAGACAAGGGAAGCATGGGAATCCTTGAGCAATTCTATTTTAATGGTTGCTGCACTGCTCAGCCACCTGGCAAAATACCTCTATCTCACCCCGAAGTACAGGTACACGATTACATGACTGCTACTAAGATTGTTATGATTAAAACGATAATAAGGACTTAGAAATACGTCCACGCGAAGCTGTGTCCTGTTAACCAACGCCTCCTGCCGCGAGTTTCTTGATGTCCCGTTCATAACACGTTTACCTGTCAGAAAAACTGACGTAGCAAGCCCAGACATGGCCCGATATTCGGATGCCGCTTATAGCACCCACCCATGTAGGCAAGATCGATCATAAACCATTTCCAGGTATTGCGCCAAATATATGTCTTGCTCAGTGGAAGACAGAAACTGGGGTTATCCTGCTCATCGACAATTTTTCCTGTTTCTAATTCTTATTCCATTGCATTTTCTTATTCCTTGCTCGCGTTTGCTCGCGTTTATGGAGCGAAAATTGGGATACTTTTCCTTGATAGGAAGTCCCCCAGAGTCCAGACTGGCCACCAGGTCGAAATCAAGCAACACGATCTCGGAAGGATGAATCCACAGCGAGACCTCAGGCTCAACACAGAAAGTTATGCACGTTTTTTGTTGTTTTTCATCTTTGGGGGGTTTGATCACCACAATGGGCTTTGCCACCGGCATGGTGACATCTACTTCTATCATATTTTGAGCACCAAAATAAGCCCGCCCCGGATGACGGGGTAGGTGCCGGCATCAGGTCACTGGCGATGTCACATTTGAGAAAGATGGAATAGGGAATGGTGTCGTGAATACAACGACAACAGTATTCATAGGTGCCGTTCTGGGTGCCTTGGTCGTAGGTGGCGGTGTCATGTGGACTCGTCGTTCTCGGACGTCATTGCGCATGTCAAGGATCGAGGATACCGCATTAGCATATCGAGATTGGGCGTAAGTAGAAAGTGGTTGTCCCTGCGTCCATTGCATAGATGAGAAGTGCCAGAGCGACTATCCCTTTATGGGTATACATCAATGAAGGATTGTCCCCGTAAAAGCAAGAGATGAGGAAATAGGAACGTGGAGGTGAGGAAGATTGACGAAGCCTTTCGTAATATTGTCGAGCGTATGTCGGACAAAGGCACGCCTAACAGAGCGTTGTGAGATTCATCATATTTGCCCTTTCCCAATACAAGGGGTGTTCTGTTGCGTATGGTTGTTCCGTCGCCAAACACAAGAATTCTCTTCTTTTCTTAAACGTTCTTAAAATCAGAAAAAAGGGACGATGTTCTTTTGTGACATTTGGTGAATTCCCTTTATTACTTCACCTTTCAAAAATGAAAAAGGATGTTCTGTTGTGAAATTTTTTGATCTAATGGAGGCGATCAGGGAGCGATTTTTAATTTATTTATTTCATTTCATAGAGGATGTTCAGTTTTTTTCTCTAGATGCTCTTTTATTTTTTGCTTTGTTCTTCTGTGAATGTTTTTTTGTCCTCTTTATTGTTTTTAAAAAGTGGCCGATTGCAACTTAATTTATATCCCAAAATATTGTTTTTATTGTCTTTGTTTTTACAAGTGGTCGATTGCAACATAATTCATTATCCCCACGTTGGCATTTTCTCCTGCGTGTTTAGATTTGTTTATAAATGGCCAATTGCAACATTTATTTTATCTACGTCTACGTCTCGCGGGTGTTCACATTTGTTTCTAAGTGGACAATTGTATGATTATTTTTTTCTACCTCCTGATGTCCATCCAGCAAAGTCCACCACAAATACAATGGACGGAGAGAAAGGACACACGCATGGATCAAGAAATGGAAACACAAAAACAATGAAACTCGTTAGGGTTAGGGTTATGTTTTTTGGGTCGTGTTTGATCCCCCGCCCACCCAACCAGCGTTCGGTAAAAAAACAAAAAACAAAAGCCACAAACCGAATAGGAAAACACTCTGTTGTGTATACTTTACTAACCGCTTCATCGTCCTTGATGGCTTGTTCGCTTTATGTAATTCTTTCTTTCCTTCACCCTCTCCTTGTCTGCATAATATATCCCAGTCTATTGCGTTGGTGGTGGGCTTTGTCAGGCGGACATCCAATTGTAGGCGGCCCGTGCAAATGACGCGACATATATTTCTCTGCTCAGCAGCAGCTTCCCCGTGCTTCCCTTCCATTATGGAGCACCAGCTTTATTTGATGGGAACGATCGTTCTTCTTCCTTGTACCACGATACCCCCCCTCTGGTTGAGGCCTTTCAGCCGTGTATGTGTGTATGGCGCCAAGGGGTGCTTACGTAGCGCGTGCCGGCGATGATGAATGACGTTCGAGGACTGTGGGCCGATTGTACCTGTTCGCCCCCTACTGTCTTATACGCTCCCATGTGTCTCCTACAACCCTCTCCTAAAGGTCGCTTTATGCTTGCAACACCATACTACATCACTCAGACTTATGGTGCAGGGGCCCGAGGACACTAGTGCCGTGACACTACTTGTATATTTGAGTACCCCGTTCTTTATTGTGCTTCCTTAGTTGACAGTGAAGGCTGCACATCTTTCCGATTCGTGTCCCTTTTGGGGTAACTGCCGATAGATAGGCACACAAACTCTTCATCTATTTCTCATCTACGCATCATACCATGACAGCAAAGACGCTTTCCTCGTAAAACATCATGCGTCGCGCTCTTTCTTTGCTTGCCTTTGGCATCACCCTCGCCCTCACGGCGGCTCAGCCGACGTTGATCCTTACCTCCATCAAGGCTGTCGACATGACCAGAGCGGACAAGGACCAATGGAATGTCAAGGGCTATCTCAACGACCCTGACAAGAATTATATCCTGGCCATTGGTGAGTTTGGCACGACTGCAGTCCTTGTAAACTCGAACGATGTCACCTTGAATGCCGTGGCCTTCGACCCGGCTAACTGCAGATTGCTCAACAATGACAAGGGAGTCATTTGCAAGGCTAGGGATGCTCGTATGACACTGAAAAAGACTAAGAGGGTACCCAAAGACACCAAGATTGAGGCGCAAAAAAAGCACAACAAGACCAGTAGCGCGTCTTCCTACTACAGGGTGTCAGGTGTATTCCGCCAACAGGTATTCAACACCATGGTGTCGACACCTCTTACAGCGCTATCTTCGCTGTTGGTGGCCTTGCCGATCTCTCTGCTACTAATACAAAGTGCACTGAGAAAGATAGAGTCAGGGCCAGCAAGTACCTCTGCGTAATGGCACCGACACCGAGCCCCAAACCAGTACCAGTACCAACTCGATCTCCCTCCCTCTCGCCCACTTCGCGGCCTACCTCTGCTCCCTCCCTCTCGCCCACTTCGCGGCCTATCTCTGCTCCCTCTCTTTCGCCCACGATGCTGCCCTCTTCTACACCTGCTTTACCGACACCGAGCCCCAAACCAGTACCAGTACCAACTCGATCTCCCTCCCTCTCGCCCACTTCGCGGCCTACCTCTGCTCCCTCCCTCCCGACACCGAGGCCGACGGTGGCACCGTCAATGAGCCCCACGGAACCACGTGGCTACATCTATACGTCGACCGACTCGGGTGTCGATTGGATGGAGCAATCTCTCAGTGGTAAACGCTCCTGGTACCCGATCGCATCATTGTCGGATGGCACGGTACGTGTGTGGAATACAGATCTCTACGCAAGATACATGACCTCGCCGGTCTGGATGGTGGTTTTATCGTGAGGCTGTGCATGGTCAAGGGTCACCATTATGTGTTGGGCGATCTGACGCGTCATGGCCGACCACCTATCCGAATCATCCACAGAAACTTGTTGCCGCAGAGTATGGAGGCTACATCTATACGTCGGCCGACTCGGGCGTCAAGTAGATAGAGCAATCTAGCAGTGGTCAACGCTCCTGGGAGGCGATTGCATCCTCGTCGGATGGCACGGTACGTTTGTTAAACGCAGGGCTCTACGCCAGGTGCATGACCTCGCCGTTCTGGATGGTGGTCACCTCATGAACGCGTTAATTGTCAAGGGTTACCATTAAATGTTGGTCAATCTAATGCATCACATATCCGAATTATCCACAGAAACTTGCCGCCGTAGATGTGGGCACCGAAAACGATGGCTACATTTATACATCGATCGACTCGGGCGTCAGCTGGGTTGAGCAGTTAAGCAGTGGTAAACGTTACTGGAGTTCGATTGCATCCTCATCGGATGGCACGGTACGTGTGTAAAGTACAGGGCTCTATGCATGGTGTACGATGCCGGCATCTGGATGATGGCTGCATCGTGGGTGTGTGCATTGTCAACGGTCGATCTGACGCGTTCACGATGGACAACCCATCCATCCACACACAGAAACTTGCCGCCCCAGGGGGGACCTTCGAGGAAGGCGGTTATATATATACGTCTACCAACTCGGGCGTCGACTGGAAGGCCCAAACGAGCAGTGGTCAACGTCTCTGGATTTCGATCGCATCCTCGTCGAATGGCACGGTACGTGTGTTGAATGCAAGGCTCTACGCACGGTGTACGACAACGCCGTTCTGGATGGTGGTCACATCTTGAATGCCTTCATGGTCAAGGGTCGACCTGACGCATCATGGTTGACCACTCATCCATTCGCCAACAGAAACTTGCCGCCGCAGATTATGGAGGCTACATCTATACGTCGGCCGACTCGACAGTGGCGAGCGTTTCTGGTGGTCGATTGCGTCCGACGAGGATGGCACAGTACGTTTATTTAATGCAAGGCTCTACACAAGATATATGACCTCGCCGTTCTGGATGGGGGTCACATCGTGAATATCTGCATTGTCAAGGGTCACCATTATGTGTTGGGCGATCTAATGCATTCCACATCCAAATTATCCACAGAAACTTGCCGCCGCAGAGTATGGAGGCTACATCTATACGTCGGCCGACTCGGGCGTCAACTGGGAGGCCCAAACGGGAAGTGGTCAACGCTCCTGGGAGTCGATCGCGTCCTCGTCAGATGGCACGGTACGTGTGTTGAACGCAGGGGTCTACGCCAGGTGCATGACCTCGCCGTTCTGGATGGTGGTCACATCGTGAGAGTGTGCCAAGGGTCGATCTGATGCGTTCATTGTCGAAAACTCATCCAAATTACCACAGAAACTTGCCGCCGCAGGAGGAGACCCTTTCAAAGAAGGCTACATTTATACGTCGGCCGACTCGGGCGCCAGCTGGATGAGGCGAACCAACAGTAGCGAGCGTCTCTGGATATCGCATCATCGTCGGATGGCACGATACGTGTGTTGAATGGAGGGCTCTACACAAGGTACACGACACCGGTTTTCTGGATGCCGGTCGCATCGTGAGCGTGTACGTTGTCAAGGGTCGCGTGTGTATTGTCAAGGGTCGCCAATAAGTGTTGGGCGATCTGATGCGTCATGGTCGACAACCCATCCAATCATCCCCAGAAACTTGCCGCCGCAGGGAACGACTTCGACATCTATACCTAAAAATCGGTCTGAACGTGTGAGAATGCGAGAATGTCGACCAAGTCACTCCGTAGCTCTGTTCAGCCCCCAGTCAATTGGTAGGATTGAATTGTTTTTGGCGTTCATCCGGCGTCCCACCTTGCCAAGCGACGCTATATGTCCTGATTCTTATATGTTTATGTATGCTGCGTCCTGTGTACCTGTCTTCAGTCCGGAAGCCCCAGTTTCCACTTGTGGCGCATCGTTTTGTCAATGTGCGTGATAATAATCTTGTCTGTTGTTTTGTATGTGTTGTGTCTTGTATGTATCCATATGCCTTCTCGAGCGCTACTTGTGTTGAATGCAGAGTGCTGAGATCCCCTGAACCGCCGTGTCTAGAAAGTCGTTGGACACTTTTTTTTTTCCACCGTATTTTGTGATACAACCATAAAATGTCAAATAGCTTTTTACCACCACATCAGCCCCCCTATTGTCATCGCTTTTTCTGAAGCAACCAATTGGCATTGTGCGCATCCATGGCCCTGACCTTAGACGGCAAAGCTGCAATTCATGCTATTCCCTCATGCAAAAATATCATACATCAACAAGTCGTGATCTCATACCCTGGTTACATCTGCCAACCCGGCCAAGCAGGTGTACAACATTATCCTTCGTAAGGACGCATATACCAATACATTCCCTTTTGAATCTTTGGTGATAAAGCTCAATGCTTGGTGCGACCAGGCTACTACTCTCGATCTCCTTGGGATGATCACTGCAAATTGTACGGTAGCTTCGATTAAGGCCAGTGGCGATGGCAACACAAGCGCCCTTACCATCTTGAATGGACTCCCAGAAGTTCAAAATGCAGTGCCTGACTCCTTGGGTCAAATAACTAACATCGGGCTTGATCGCATCAATCAACGCAACTTGCCTCTGGATGGTAATATCGGGCGAGTTCAGAGACAGGGTCAAGGTGTGACGATTTTTGTCCTGGATACTGGATGTCGAGTGACGCACGACGAGTTTACTGACCGGGCTACTACGACGGGCATTGGCTCGCTGGCTATTACCGACGGCGTGGATGGTAACGGGCACGGCACCCATGTTGCTGCAATCGCCACAGGTAAGCTCAGCGTTGCATTCATCAAGGGGGTGTTATCTTGGGAAATTTTAAATGCGTGCCATGTGCATTTTAAACCAAATCGTGTAAAATCCAATATATACATGATCTTCTGATTGTCAATTGGTCCTCAACACTTACAGGAGCTATCTTTGGAGTCGCTCCAAAAGCGCAAGTGCAGTACCTCAAGGTTTGTACAGATGCGGGGTTCTGCTCGGCGGCCGATTATGCTCTTGGCTGCCAAGTAGTCGCCGGAGCTGTGGCTATGAATCCTGGCCAACGATTTGTGATGAGTGTGTCCCTCGGATATGATAACGGCGATGCATTTGTGGATGCAGCGACCCAGCAAATCATAGACTTAGGCGTGCCGGTCGTGGTAGCTGCTGGTAATGACGGAACAGGGCAGGATTCCTGCGGCGATTCCCCTGCTCGGGTGTTGGGCGCCGTCACTGTAGGAAATAGTAAGGTTGATGATACACGAAACCTACAAGCAGCGAGGGAACCTGCATTGACATCTATGCTCCGGGGACACTCATTTTGAGTGCATGGTTTCGATCAGACATAGACACGAACACTATAAGTGGCACATCTATGGCTATCCCTCAAGTATCGGGCGCTATTGCCGCCGTTTTGTCGCTGAGCGACAGGCAGCAGATTCCCTGCACTAATGCTCAGATTCTCCGCGCCATTTTAGGCCCAATGCGAATCATTGACTCGGTGCCAGGAAAAAGACAAGCGTGACTTCTTATTTACATGTTTTAAAATGTGGGCGCTTTTCACATACCATGATACCCCTCATCATGATACGTGTCCTTGGGGAATCGAGGTCCAAAAATATACGCATTGCCCCGGCCATTTCCAATCCTTTGTTCCTGCTCGCAAGATTTTAAGGAATGCTTTCGTTACCTCGAGCCCCCCCGGTGTAGGGGGGGGGCGATGCACGTTCATACATGATTCATGGATGACTTATTGGAAGTCTGCCTCCATTCATGATTGACCGATTTCTAGTATTGGTGACGGCCCTGCTCTCTCCAACTCTCACACACTGATCGGGGTGACCTCACATACAATTCTATGCACACAGGCCATCTAAAAATGAATCCGGGTCTCTACAGTTCATATTTGATTGCTGTATCAGCTCTTTTGGCATTAGTCATGAATATATATGGGAGCATGCCCGATCCTGGCCCGGCCGAAACATATTTATGTGGGATGGCGCATACCATTGAGCACGGCCAAATGGCATTGGACGATTCTTTTTGGCGACAAGAGAAGGAATGGCACTACATTACCTCCTTGGGTTATTACAGCGCTGGTTCTTCAGGCGCAACTTTCACAAGATTTAATGAGGAAGAGATGAACATAGTGGCAACTGCCTTCAAAACTGCAGAAACTTATGCTTCTTTGCATCATGGTAGCATGGCCGGCAAGATGAATATGATTGCGGCGTGGCAAGTGGCCGATTTCTGGGGTCGATACGACATCATTGTACTCCTACGCGACGACACTGGCATGGACGACAAGCTAAAACCTCGCTTCCTTGTCCACATTCCGTTGACGTACACATCTCATAAATACATCGTAACGCCCTCCGTGCAGGTGATTGCACAGAGACCGATTGCCATTGTCGTACCATTTGCATGCTATTTCGACGGCTTGCAAGCTTTCTTTGAAAAGTTTGCCCCTGTTTGGAAGCATGTGGAAGGTTCCAAGCGAATCATTGTCGTTTGGGCGCAGTGCACTGACCGAAGAGTCACCCAGCCACCCGTAAAAGACAACATGGAGCTATTGGCAGCAAGCAGCCTTGATATCCAGGTTCTCACAGTGGACGCCCCTTTTTCCCGGTCTCTGACGCTACATACTGCGTTTGAATTTCTAGATCCAGAGGAGCTTGGTGTGGTACTTGACATTGATATGGTCGTCCTACCCCAGTACTTTGAGCATGCACGCGCATTTGCTGCGCCCCATCAATCCGTGTATTTTCCTATAACATTCTCTCGTTTCAATCCACACACGATTGATGCCTGGGCAACATTCTTAGAGAGAACCAAACCTGACCAATCCACAAGAGTGAGGAATGCACTGGCACATGGAGAGGTAACCTCAGAAACGGGGATGTGGCGCAAGTTTGGTTACGGCATGGTGGTAGCCGGGCAAGGGGATATCATGAGAGCAGGAGGCTACAATATGAACAACACTCAGTGGGGCATGGAGGACGTGGAGCTTCACCAAAAGCTTGCATCCCGAAATGGCGAATTGCGGATATGGCGTGCCTACGATCCTATGATTCAACACATTTACCATCCCAAAAACTGTTCATGGGCGAGAGGGGATGATCGAGAGACGATGTGCTTCGGGTCGAGCATTGCACTGGAAGGTAATAAGGAGCAGCTAGGCCTTCTGCTCTTTGAGATTCAAGGGAAAGTCTAGTTACTACGTTATGGTTCAACACATGTATCATCCCAAAAGTCGAGAGTGTTTATATCTATAGTTATTACTTCAATTGCAGGTATTTTAGTGATTTCCATGGGGACATCAATGGAGGGAACCTGCATTCATATTTAACGAGGCAAAAACGTATTCCTGAGAGCTAACTATCCTCAGTTCTCCCTTTTTCCCTCCTACAAACTCATATCAGACATATTACAACGGAGATTTCTTTTTTTAATTGATATATAAAGTTTCATGTCAACCCAGCCTTGAAACATAGCGGGCCCAAAATATGGAAGGTATGTAAGTTGCTTTTTGGAGGTATACTTTTGGGATATGTTCTATGTATCATGGCCTTGGTGAGGTGATTCTTGCCTTTCCATCAAGCGACTCAATACCGAAGCTTACGGATGAAATTAAGGCACTTCGACAGAAGTTTGACATCCTCCAAAGGAGGTATGTGCGGCTAAAATACATCTCTGTTTAGTCAGGAGCTGTTCTACGCGCAAAGGAAGTAGTTCGCTTCATCCGCATCATCAACCCTAATCTAGGTTTTGGCTGAAGCCCTACGTGTCAACGGTGTAGAGAGACGAAGAGCGCGATGTGACCTATATATAGATAGATAGGCAATGAAAGGAGTCAACGTGTCGTCCTCCAGGAGATGGTACATTCACACAAAGTGCATATACTTTATGTCATTCGAAGTGCGTTAGTGAGCAAGTGAATCAATCGATCGATGGTGCATGGCTAAATGAATGGGTGATGATCTAACTGATTAATAAGTGAAAATCGTAAACGAGAAGACGCAAGCACATGTGTGTGGATGGATCAATCAATTCAATCTGTGAATGAACGGGTGATTGCATACTTGAATGGGTATACACATACATGGATGATGATGAGACACAACATGTGCAAAGAATAAATGCACGGTGGTGGTGGTGGTAAGAGCGACCTTTCTGTTCATAAAGGTTTCATGTTTTATTATTACTATTATTATTTTAATCCCCTTCTACTCTTTTTTTTTTTAAATGAAAAACTTCTGAATACCACAGCGTCTTTATCGGCGTTATGAGGTTGCGCAGCGACGACCTTCCCATGCAGTAATCGGATTGAAGCTCCACGAGAATAGGTTCACAAAATTTTGGGGTTGTGGTTGAAGCTGTTTTTAGTGAATCTACACCTCACCACGCACTTTCTTCTTTTACCACCGTAGTATCTCGCATTATACGCCATGTCAGTGCGCAGCAGGTTAACGGAAGTACCACTTATTGTTGCTTTGCTTCTTAGGATCCTATACTCAACTTCCTTGGAAAGGAATACCATGAAAATGCTCATTCCACAGATGACAAACCAACACGCTGATGCAGTCCCGGGCACTTTAATCAATGGAACTACCCAAAGAACACATATTTTTCAAAACAAGCTGCTTCCACCATTACCGGAGGATTCACTCGATGAAGTATGCTATATTGCCACCATTGGCGTCACCACTTCACTTAATCTCTCGAGCGCATGCATTGCGGAGACTGCCAAATTCATGCCGGTAATTGTTGTGGATTTGGGCTCCCTGGCCCATAAGATCAGCGAATCGATCCTGAACTCCTCAACATCAACCATCGAGTACCTGACCCTCGAGCGCCAAAGGGAGCTCTATCCAGAATTGGCAGCTGTTCTTCCGATGAAAGGTTTTTCTCGCAAAAACATTGGATATCTCCATGCATTGAAAAGCGGAGCATGCTATATCTGGGACTTTGATGACGATATTTGCCACAAGTCGGACAAATATTGGGCCTATGACAACTATTTGGAAATGTTGAGGCTAATTAGTTGGACAATTGGTGGTGTGGATAACTACATCCATTTGGATCTATCATTGAAAGTAAATACCAAATACAACTGCCCTGAAGATGCTGTATGATCATGCAAATGGTCCAAATATTTGGTCACTATCGGTCAGCTTGGCAAGCAATTGTAATTGGCGATCAAATAATTCTAATTGTTTTTGGTCATTATGTGGGTCCACATAGCGCATTCTGCGCCGACCTCAGAGGTGTAGCGAGTCGCTGCTAGACCGAGCCATATACCCAAATTCATTTGGTTTCACCAATTGCAATTGTTCGTCGGGAAGCATCGGCGAACTCGTCAGCAAATGTAAATGCCAGTGGGTCCTTCAACCCAGGTGACGCTCTCAAATATATTTGGTTCAAAATCATCTGGTCCCTCTTTCCCAAGACAGTTGGTCCAAATGATTGCCATTTTAGCGTCGATCGAACAACTGACTTACCCTGACAATTGTCCAATTGCCAGGATTCGCCTCTTAATTACCTAATTTCCATTTGAAGTGGGATTTTCCGACGTGTGATATTTGCCCCACTCTTCGAACCAAGGACCTTTTGGTGGCGCTGCAAACAGGTAAATTGCCACGACCCAGCTTATCTCTTACATCCGATTCCAAAGTCGTGAATCCTTACCTGCTGTATGGATCTAGAGCATTTGTTTGGCCGCGAGGGTACCCCTCTAGAGCTGAGTGGATCAAAGGAATTCCCGAGGCTCCTGAACGGATCTGTTGGAGAGGTCGATGTTATTCAAATAATGCAAGATGTGGATCCTGATGTCGACGCCAACTGGCGTCTACTTCATTCATTCCAAGAGCTTCCGTTCCACTGGAAGATAAATTCACCGCTTGTCGATAATCTGGTATCGATAGATTCGTTTCGGTGGGCCCCCTTCAATGCGCAGGCAACGATTCTTTCACGGAGGGCTGGGCGGATCGGAATGGTTCTACACACGGTTCATGAACGTGTTTCCGACATCTGGCGCTCATACTTGATGCAATATCTTATGAAACGCTTCGATAACACGGGGCTACTCACCTTCTCAGGAGCCACAGTTGAACATCGGAGATATCGCCATGACTTCGACGCGAAAGATCAACAAGCCGAGGCACAATTGTACGCCCAAGTGATGAAGCTAATCGCATATCTTGACGAGCGCCCAATCTCAAAAGTGGACCCTGTCGAGGAGTATTTTATCCTGGTGGATGATATTTATCAAAGAGGCTTTATCCATGCTCAAGACGTCCAAGCCGTCCTCCTCTAGACAAAGGCTGTGGGTCGGTACCATCCAACAATAACGTTAAAGAAGCGGGACGACGTTCATATCCCCCTTCCGCAACAAAACAAAGCTGGCGTAGTCCTACAGATTAACTTCGGTCACATCGAAGTCGTCCCGATTTGGGTAGCCCTTCATGGACACAAGGTCAAGCATATCTACGTCTACAGCGCCCTTGCATCGCCCGAATGTCTCACATTTAGTGGCATACATATTAAATGCATAACCAACGACATTCAAGGGATACAGCAGTATTTAAGCGTGGCCCATGCCATTGATAGCTTGGCTCAAGTGCCGACAGATGTCGAAGTGGAAGGCTTGATTTTCCTACACCCTGATGTAATCTGGAGCAGCATTGTGAGCCTGGATGGCCCACTTTCGTATGATGTTGACGCACAGCCATTCCCGCCCCGCGGCAACTGGTCTTGGACAAATCGAAAGTGTGGCATTCCGGCGACGAAAGTCTTCGAAATAATTTCAGGAAGGCAGCTCAAATACTACAATGGCCAAGCCGACGAATTCTACGTGGCGAAGCAGGACTTCAAAACATTTGCGGAGGTCGCGCGGGAGATGGATCGTGCCGGCCTCTATCACGAAATAGCGGTTTCTACAATCTTTGCTTATCTCGCGAACATCACGACCCCTCCAAAACGAGTAGGATTGCTGACGTACTTGGATGATAGAAGGGATCGGTATACCCTCAATGTTCAGGAATTTGCAAATATGACGGATAGATATATGTTTTCCCATCCATACAAGCTCTTGAGTCTGGATGGCTTATTGGCGCATCTAGCATGCTGATGGCTCTGCCTGCTGGAAGGTCATTATACATTATCTCATTATGAAAAATGAAATAATGACGGACGGGCAAATGGAAGCAATAGTGGCAGCAATGGCGGCCGCAGCGGCGGTCGCGAAGCGAGAGTTGGACTATAGGCTCTGCTCTCCCCTCTTTTGTTGCAGCCTATCAAGCTTAGGTAAGGTAAGCAATAGAGACCACTAGGTTGTTTCTTCTTTACGCTTTAGAGACATGGGCAGAATTTTGATTTCTTGGAAGAGAACCAACCTTCGGGTTGCCTCTGCTCCGACATAAAATATTCTGGTGTATGTACGTGACATGTCCTATGATCGCTTCGCACACCTGTGACATGAACATTGAAAGTGTTTGCTCCTCATTAAAGTTGACTCAATACTCATTTCCCATCGCCACCCCAAGAAAAACCTTCTAAAACTAGGTCATTACGCGACCATCCTCGAGCAATCACGGTCTGAGGATGAACCTGCTGCGCACTGACATGGCGTATAATGCGAGATACTACGGTGGTAAAAGAAGAAAGTGCGTGGTGAGGTGTAGATTCACTAAAAACAGCTTCAACCACAACCCCAAAATTTTGAGAACCTACTCTCGTGGAACTTCAATCCGATTACTGCATGGGAAGGTCGTCGCTGCGCAACCTCATAACGCCGATAAAGACGCTGTGGTATTCAGAAGTTTTTCATTTAATAAAAAAAAAGAGTAGAAGGGGATTAAAATAATAATAGTAATAATAAAACATGAAAACTTTATGAATTTGGTCCGCGGTGTACCAATGATCTATCACGTCATCGATTTCCTGACCTACGACCATATGGCAAAAATTTCCTTGGTGTCCCTTTTTTTTCAGGCGCCCGAAGAGCCCCTGCCACTTTTCTCGCCCCATGAAAAAGAAGGGAAAGAAGGAAGGAAAGGGGGGGGGGGGAATTAAGAAAAAAGAGAGGGATTTCGCATTTTCAGGCATTTTCGGGGGTGCTTGAGACTTAATCTGCGCCCCAAACTCTGGCAAAAAGGCCCCGGAGCGGTCCTCTGGCTTGGCCCTTGAAGCAAGCATCAACCCTGACGCACGAATATTCGTCGACCGCGGGTTTGAACGCAAAGGTTTTGGTCAAGCGTTCATCGACCGAGACGCGGCACTCCTGCAATTTATCTCCAAATACAAGCAAAAAGAACTCTACATCGTTTCCTCGAGATTCATTTTCACAGACGGTCTGCAAATATTTCAAGAAATGAGTGTAAATCCTATGACTAGTGGGTGCAAGGACTATGAAGCGGAAGACGGCGTTGATGATCACGGTGAGGACTCTCAAGACCGTGCGCCTCTTGTTTTCAAGGATTCACGCACAAATTCAGCCTCAAATCATCCTTTTTACAAGGTGGGATTTTCGTTTTTGGCATTGGCATTAGTACACGTGTTGCTCGCACTACCGTATCGCTGCACTATAGCTATAATCTTGACGCGAAATGTCGAGATATATAATGGGAATCAATACTTGGAAACTAATTGTGACACGTAATGTTTACGTGATCATTTGTGCAATTTATTTCATCTTGGTTGCTTTACACCTACAACCACAACGCCACACCTTCTCGAGGGAGAAAAATGATATTGCCATGGCCCACTTGAAAGGAAAATGCACCACTGATAGCAGATTGAATGCATGGACCGATAAAATATCCTGTCTTGTCACTCAAGATACTATTTGGGAAGAGTGGAGGCTGTGTCAATCAATGGCCTTATCTAAAGTATCTAACAGCGATACATTCGATGAGTTCATTGTACGGAATGGGGCTCGCCTTCCTTGGAATCTGCATTCCAACCACACTGCCGTGTTACTTGAATTTCGAGACTTTCAATCAAGAATTAATTTAATCATCAACAATATGATAATGAATTTACCCGTACTCTGGCGAGTGCAAGTGCTCGGTGGGGACGCTGTGTGCCTCTTGATGCGTCGTCTCTTTCCACATAAAATTGCGGCAGGTAAAGTTGTGGTGACTCATATCGACAAGGACAATGTAGAGCAGGTACGACCTATAACTCAGTAGGCTTTATTTTTTAGGGTCCGATAGTACTTTGACATTCCTCATTTTCCCCATCCTTGGCTGCATAGAGCAGGATTAGCGAGATATTGACAGATCCCGCCTTTTATAATTATCTGCTAGGAAACACTTGGCTTTTCTTCCAGGTAACAGTCAAATATCGATTGCTGATGATCGCTCGAAATCCCAAAAAAATAAAAAGAGCAAAAATGTACATTAACTTTTTGTATAATCCGTACTTGTGAGGCGAAATGAGTCACGCGTCCTCGCTTGTATCTAGGGTATTCTTTTTTGGAGTGTTGACCGTGGCCTGAATTTGCAGTCAAACTGTCGATTAATCAAGAGGATTTGAACCCGGCTGCCTGTGAAAAATTCCTTGATGTGATTTAGCTGCCCAGTACCACTTACGCACCATGAAGAAATAGAGGAAGAAGGCACATATCAGTGATAATTGCCAGTGTCCCATAGTGGTCTATCTTACAACGACTTTTCCCCCATCATTTTTTCCTCCATTCTCCCGGCTCCAAATCTATGGAAGCAGCGTTTTCTTTTCACCGTCTGTTTTTCGTATTTCATCGATCAATCTATTCCAGTTGGAACCAGTAGTCTGCACAAAAGCTTTGCAGTGTGGATGCACGCCTAATATCAAATTGGCCACAGAAATACTATTTCAAATACAAGATAAGAGGGGAAGGGGAGGGGAGGAGAAAGGAGCGGAGACTTAGTAATACCTCTTGCCTCCCAGTGTGTGTGGGTTTGCTTCCTGTAGGCACACTCACCTGCCGAATAATCCGGGACCTATATTTCTGGCGATTCCACCAGGACTTATGTCGTCAGACCGCCTCTCATACCTGTAGACCACAACAAAGGAAAGAATAATTTGCATTTGTCTGAGTAAATTTGATTCTGGAATGAAAAGACTATTACCTTGTGTAGTAGAAAGTGAAATTCATGTGGTCGTAACGACCGCGGGCGATATCATCGATTATGTCAGGATCATCGGTGGACAGAAATATACTTTGGCTTAGAGACAAGCTGGTGTCGTTCCTAGTAAGTCTCGCAGCAGCCTCAAGATATTCTTCCATAGGATGTAGCCTATCCGTGTAAAGAGTATGTCACATTGTGTTGTTCTCTCTATAGGTAAAGAGAAACGAAAGTGCAAGAATAGCCCATGTGCCATACTCACGTCATCTCTTGGAATTTATCGCCATGGCGAATATGGATACATATTGCATCATCGGGGGGAGGTTGCCTGGAGGCGTTCCAACTAGTAGAAGATGGATGTCTAGGAATTGACGGCAAATTGTAAGAGCAATATTTTGAACAATCCTATGTCAGATTGAGAAATCGACCTCACCTGACCAAGTCTTGCTCAAAATAGTGTCTTGCCCAAGCAAAAAGTCTGTCAGAAGGCCGTGCTAAGTACCTAAATCATAAATCGCATAGATTTTGGAATAGCTTAATCTTGATACAGACAAATCGGTGAAGGAAAGTGAGGAAGACGTGCAGCGTTTGATTACCTTGTTGTTTGTGCCCTCCACCACGAGATGCCTTTTTCCGGCCAGTCGGACTGACTGGGAATAAGACCTCTGTCCAAATCAAAACAGCTCGGGGCCAGCAGGAACTTGTCATCCACAAGGTCACGTGAAGTATCATCATACCGTTTGGTGACGACATCTATGCTGTATGCCATGTACTGTTATAGGCCGTAGTTCAGAGAAAATATTGATTGAAGATATAAGTAAAAGAGTACATGCAAAAATACAGACGTGGCATCTTGAAAGCGGTCTGAAAAAACAATCAGGAGTCAAAAGTTCATGGCAAACATGCTCAGATGTGTATCGCCAGTTGCTGTGTTTGGTTAAGGAAAGATGAAATATGGTTTGAATCGCGACTGAATAACGATTGACTCCTCCCATAACACTTACGTCTGCGGATGGTAGAGCAGGGTGCGATTGTGCTGCATGGCAAAGCCAATCATAAGACCTGGAGTTGTGTGTGTGCCCGAGAGATTAGATAAATCGATGACGCTGTCCTTTCAAATGGGTATATTGTCTACTTACCAAGCGTATGAAGGTCAGAACCCATGCCGTAATTGTTGAGGTTGTACAAAAAGTATTTTCCACTTTCGCAGTCCGGCGGATTCTGGCTCTCTTTGATTCGTCGCTGGACCACTGCGGTTTCGGTATCATACCCTATATTAAAGCGCGATTAGAAAATGTGCTTGGTCGCTCTATTAAAAGTCCGCCACACCAACAACCTTAATTATATACATCTTCTTACCTTGAGGAGAGAGGGCCCATAATTCGAGAGGAGAAGGGCCCGCCTTCAACTTATACTCGTGGGGACTAATGGACGCCTTTCTCCATGCCTTGAGGGAAATATTTTCCTTTGAGCAGCAATATAAAAATGCTCCGATCAGTAGTAGCAGGACAGTGTGCAAAATAGAAGATGAGAGTCGGAGGCCTGAAGTCACTTGCCATGTTTCCATTCTTTATCTTTCATTGAATGTAAGACGAGAAGTTGGAGATCAAGGAAAATTATAAACTTTCTCTTTGAAATCGAGATGCAAATCACACGTCCGACTATTTCTGGACGAATAAGGCCCTGTCCAGAAAATTATGCGTTACTTTGTCTAATTCGCCTATATTTGATATAAATCATCACTTCGTACACATTTTGTGGCGGCGGACGAAGTTATGCCGTCACTTCGTACACAAAATCATGGGCAGCACAAAGTGACGAGGGTAGCTTCGTACATGATTTGTGGACCCTCACGAAGTTACTTCACCACTCTGTATTTAATCTGCGCACCACCATGAAGCGGAAAGGAGTAATTCGTCACAACGACAGATTCTAGCATGAAGTCAGACGAATAAATCCGTTGCCACGAAGTGGGTTAATGGTCTGTGCAAGTCTGCAGGAGCGCAAGTACGCCGCCTCGTGAAAAATGAATTCTATTTGTCCCGCACGTACAGCTATAGCACGCGTCATGTCAGTGACCGACGAGAATGCTCTTCTTCCTGGTCTTGGTCTCTCTTCTCATGAGGAGGAGGAAGAGGAGATGGAGCTCCATTTCCTCCATCACGACGAAGAACCACAAGAGGAGGACGAAAACGACTTCCAAGGTTTCGACCTCGAAGTTGAGGACGACAAGATTAATGATAACAACAGCTCCATCACCAGCGACAGTGATGCCATTGCCATGGCCACAGCGGAAACAACTTCTGACACTGGTCCATTCATTCCACGCCCTGAAGAAGTAATGTCTGACTTCGTACATGAAATCCACAACGTCTGACTTCGTACATGAAATCCACAACCTGGTAACGCCCCTACGAAGGAGTGCCGGTAACCCGCACATTAAGATAAGTCATTGCAATTCTTTGTCAGCAAGTTGTCAAATTCACGTATGATACCCGGCGGCCGGCATAACGACACATTTTCGCGCGCGAATCCACCACGTGTGGCCTAAACTTTGTACAGAAGCCTGAACTTCGTACACGAAATCCTCGTTCTGACGGAGTAAATGCCATCACCTTGTAGACAAAATCCATGCCCTGACAGAGTATATGCCTGTACTTTCTACCTGAAACCCACACACTGACGAAGTAATGCCTGTACTTTGTACACGATCACACGACAGGACGAATAACCTACAAAGTCGTAAGAGCGCATACCCACTTGCTGACAATGCACTGAGTAGGATAGCTGCGCTCTTCGCCCTTTCTAATAATTTCGAGTGCATTACTTCTTTTGGGCAGGATTCTGTAACAGCTGCCAATGGCGTTTTGTCAAACACCGTACTCATTGATGACAAGACACTCCAAATTCGATTTCTCAATACTGGCATTCGTTCGTCCGTTTACTCTTTCAGCCAACACTCTTCTTGACCATCTCAGCCCCCTACATTTGGTTCCTGAAGAGAAGATTTTTACGGCATCCATATTACCAAGCCCTGCACTCGCTAACTTGAGTTAAACTCAGCACGACTACCTCCATGAATTCACAAAAGACATTTGGATTTGACGACATGTGATAGTCGGACACCGAGAAGCAGGAATTTAACATGCTTCTAGTTCAGCATTTATATCTTTCCCCACAGGACGATAAGCGACTGACTACGAAATGTTGGTAGTCGTCCAATGTGTGGTTACACGTGACATTGCTGATAGTCCGATCACCCATGAGAAAAGAATTTAAGGGCAATTCTTGTTCCACGAGGCGTATTTAATTGAGTCGGTTCTCATGCTTGACTCATGCAATTTGCCTAAAAAATCACCGCAACGATACTGCATGGGATGCCACAGATGATGCATTATAGCTTACGGTTTCCAGAGACCTGATAAATCCACATTTCTAGGACAGCGAACATTAGAAATAGGAATGGGATCCTCTGTAAAGCTTTTAGTGGCGGTTAGCGGTGAAATTTCAATTTTACCTCCGTATTCATATTGATCCGTGATATGGTGGAGGTCGTCAGAAGGAATAACATCTGTATTAACGATAAAAGCTCTCCAGTTTTTGTGGTTCAATGCAAGCAATGTGTTAAGAGTTTGATGAATATTGTAGATGCCTGTTGCATGGCCTTCATAGGTGCGGACTATTATGCTCACTCTATCTTGTCCCGCCCTTTGGCTCACAGGCATACCAGGGTTCTCATCCAAAAGCACAGAGCTCAAGTAACCATTAGACATGGTTTTTGACACATGGCCACGCTGTTCGTCAAAGACAGCTTTTTGGACGGCTTCAAGCCATTGCCTACCCCATTCGATGCTGAGCTCAATTGCAGCTCCCTGCCCCCCGTCATTCCATGCATTTAAAAATACAAATCCACCAGGCTCCGTCCTCGCCAAATTTTGACGTAGCCAGAAATACAAGTGTGACGGATGAAACGGATAGATTGTGGCACCATCGGGTCGGGGAATCTAGGCGAATTATCAAAGGCGGCGGGACGCCGTACTATCTGCCTTTTTTTGGGTGCTCACAAGGTTGTTCATAGTGAAACCTGACGTCACCTTGTAGCTTGGGAAAAACTCGACGAGAGAATCCATTCCTGGCTGCAATTTCAAAGAAGAGGGTTCATTCCATCCTACTCCATTTATTTGTATCACGTTGAGGCCCCTTAAATTTGCATTCCTCGCCGATATTCTCCACAGACTAATCATTTGTTCCAAATTGGGAATGTTATCCGCTCTGTAAATTAGGATGACGGGTAGACCCTTGCATTTCAAATAATTTTTACGTAGGGCAAGAGCCAATTAAAGTGAGGCTCCCAAGTTTCTCGGTCGTAAGTCTGATTGAGGAGAATCTCTGATCCGTCATTTCCATTCCACCGTCGTGTCCAAGGCTCGTTTGCCCAAGTTAAACAGAAGGGAATATTAGGGTAGCCGTCTGAGAGCATCAACTCCAATGGCTTCGTCATTATAGCTTTGGTGCCATACCAGTAATGGTATATAGCAAATCCATGAATAATATACTTTTTGCTAATTTCCCCTGGAAACGCCGTTGGCTAGGAGATATCAAGTTATAGAAGCCCATTCGTTCGGCGGGCCTAATAATGGCCTGTCCGTACTGGTTTTGATGAACCTTTGCGACAAATGAGAGATCTGTAAAGCCTTTCCCCAAAAAAATGTTGTTCTCCTCAAGCTCGTGGAACTGAGGGAAGTAGACAGCAATTACTTTCTTTTCTTGTCCTACAACCAAATTGGGCGTATGAGTCCTTTTAAGAATTTAGGCCGATAGAGGGAGTTTTCCCTCTTTCAAATGAGTCATTTCCCCAATGAGAAGCAAGGCGAAGAAATGTAACACAAATACATATGTCATCACAAATTTGGATCGCCACATGATGAAGGCAAATAACAATAGCCCGGCAAGTTTAATTTTTGAAGTAGTTCGACTTTGATAATGTGATTTTGAGACTTGGACGACCGAGTTCGAACTTGAAGCGAAATGTGTGTATGTGTGGTGGGTATGTTGTAATCGATCGCAACACCTCCTTAGAATCATCGATCGCAAGTCTTATCCAAAAGCAAAGATCTCATGATCGAGCCGCCGTATCACCATCCCCTACCATATGGGGATGATGAATCAGAAAGATTCAGAGCCTTCAAAGCTCTTCGTCACTCCTTCATCACATTAACTCTGTTCAATCGTGATTCCATTGTATTCAGACAGACACATTCTGGATTTAATTGCTCATGAGTTACATGTTTTTACTGTTGATGACAGACGTGACGATTATCACACCGCGCGGCCTTGCCGCTTGTGCAGCCTTATCTCAAGTTGTCCGGGTTAGCAGTAATAGAGACCGAAAAAGTAATCTGGAATGACATCAGGGATTTAAAGAACCTATGGCTCGACCATGAGTGACTTAAGTGGGACTACATACATGTGTGTTATTCCAATTTTGGTCATTCTTTGCGAATGAACGAAGGGTAAAAGCGTCCGTGCTCACAAAAATTGAAATGACACAGCTTCTTATCCTGCCCTTGCGCCCCGATCATTCAGTACTTTTTTATCTCTCACCTTTCAATCTATTCCATACACTCTATTCCTCCTGGAGCCCTTGAACACCCTGGGAAATGCTAATTTTAAACGAACTTTTCTCAAAATTTTTTTCGATCTCAGGCCTCTGAACTCGGATTTCACGAACTCAACCATTCCCTGGAAGCAAGAAAGATATGACACGATCATGGGATAATGCTCTGATGACGATTGTCTTCATCACCATAATATTCGCTGTGGAGCTGTGGAGGTCTCCGGATACAAGCATGCTAAATTTGCAGAGTCGCTTAGGTGAAAAGCCCTGCCTTCAAGAATCGATTCTGTGCGATGCTTCTATGGATTATTCCTTCTTGATAAAATCCAATCCAGAGGCTGCGGCTTTATGGAGGCCTTATCGTGTGACATTACCCAGAAATGATGATATTGCAGATATCCCTTTCGCAGAGGGGGCGCAGGATGCGTTTACTGTCCGCGTCTGCGCCTCGGAGGGCGAGATATATCTTCACGTTACTCACCACGAGCTACTTGACTGCATGGTCCCAGGCGCCGCCACGATTGAAGGGATGGGACTGTCTCGCACAGATGCCGCCAAGGACTACATCGAAGTGCTGTTAGATGGCCCTGAACGACGTTTGCGGCGCTTAGACTTCATGTCACATACTGTGCCTCCAAAGGCGATAGATCCTTTAATAAGTGACTGTGTATTTACATTACGATTACCCATATATTTAAGTGGAATGTACCGAGTCCAAATTATCGTGGTCCATAGTGACATTGCATTAACAGGCATTGAGCCATATCGCAATTACGTCCTCTGGGACCGTCTTCACATTTTGTCGGCCAAAAGTCTTGACCAAATTTCTTCCGAGCGGAAAAATGATGGTGTTGAGGCATGGCATAGTACAGGCATATGGATGCGAAGAGGCAGGAAAAACGTCCCAGGCCATCACTCTGCACAGACCTTGGTAGCCCAAAAGTGGAACGACGAATCGTACCGGTGTTCTCTCTCTTACCCTGACAGCACTCTCCAAGGCTTTCTACCACCTCACCATGTCCGGTGAAGCGCGTCTTCTCGGCCCAAATTTTCCCAGCTGCCTTTCTTTGGCCACACTCCAATCAATCCGGGCGCCCATCGACATGGCAGTCGCAGCCGCCAAGACCAAAAAGCTGGACGACATCGGCTCCCTCAAGGTCGGCCTGCTCACGGCGCGAACGGACGCCGCTCCCATGGGCAGCCTCACTCGGGACCCTACCCCCAAACCAAACACCAAAAACAGTCCATTCTCTTTTTGGATACATCCCGTAGAACATTGAAATCACGTGCTTCAGATAGACGAATCCTTGTCGTGGTTTACTTCCTGAAGTCCACAGACTTTTATTGTGTGAGCTAGTGATTCAATTATCGACTTATCATAGGGAAGGAGACATCGAATCCCAGTCTTTTTTTCCTAATCAAAATCACACTCCCAAGCGACAGCCAAAAGCAAACGGTGGTGAGCTCAATTGCGGTCTTCCTGGAGAAGGTGCCAGCATGACCTGGAAGGGTGATATCATCACGGATACATTCAATTTACCTAACCTCAAAGTTAAAACCCCTTCTGGCCAAACAACGGCAGAACAAGAACAGCTGTCCATAAGTCGTTGATCTAGGAGAAAATAGAGTTTATTGGCGTCAACCTCAGAGTTGTCTAAGTGTGCCGTGTTTGCAGCCACAGAAGAAGTACCGATGAAATATTCGCTTAGCCAGATTCTAGGCACAATGGCTAGCTGATAATCTAATATGACGCATCGACTGGAGTGGCAACTATGTGGGTCACAAGAAGGCCAGGATAGGTGCTGCTGAGTGACATTGATGCCTGATATAACACGTGCCCGTACCACAAACTGCGACAAGTGGATGGGATGTCTGACACGCCCACACAGGCATCTCATGTGAAGGGACTGATTAAAAATGTTGTGCTTAGCAAACTCCTGGAGCTTTGGTGGGATCCCGCGTCAAGAAAAGAGTGCTGTCAGGGTGAGAGAGAGAACACCGGTACGATTCGTCGTTCCACTTTTGGGCTACCAAGGTCTGTGCAGAGTGATGGCCTGGGACGTTTTTTCTGCCTCTTCGCATCCATATGCCTGTACTATGCCATGCCTCAACACCATCATTTTCCCGCTCATTCGTATTTTGGTCATTTGGGGATCCATTTCCTGACCCTAACCCTAACAGAGAAAACGTCGGGGTCGGAGAAAGTCAGGAAAAAACAGAAGAGGTCGGATGAAGCGAGGAAGAAAACAAAGATGACCTCGAAGAAGGATGCGTAAATACCGTAGAGAGAAGAAAACATTGTGTTCCTTGAAAGTAGATTTGGCTCTTTGGTTGACGTTGTTGCGTTGTGGAAGGATCGGAACGGAGGAACTTGGTCCAAGTTCCACCCCTCCTACATATAGGGATACTACCTGCAGGACACACTGGCTTGATCCCCCCAAAGCACGGACTATACAGAAAGTTATGGAAGTTTTTTGCTCTTTTTATTTTTTGGGGTTCTTACGAGCCTTGCCACAGGCAATGCGTCATCTCGAATTATCTCATTTTAAGCACCAAAATAAGCCCGCCTCGCATGACGGGGAACCTGCCGGCATCAGGTCAAAAAAAAAAGAAAGAAATCGTCGGGGTCGGAGAAAGTCAGGAGAAAAGAGAAGGTCGGAAGAAGCCCGGAAGACATCAAAGATGATCTCAAAGAACGAGGCATACATAGCGTAGAAAGAAGAAAAAATTGTGTTCCTTGGAAGTAGCTTTGCCTATGTGGTTGACTTTGTTGCGTTGTGGAAGGATCGGAACGGAGGAGCTTGTTACAAGTTCCACCCCATCATATAGGGAGGAGACATGCCTAAGACGTGGAAGGAAAGCAGTGATTGCAATGACATTGTTATGATAAGCATGGTAATGATTCAAAGAACGTAGAGAACGTCCTATTGAGGATCGAAAAGAAGGAAAGGGATGATCATGGCCAGGAAATATGTAGATTGACGGAGAAGGAGAAGGCTGCATTGGCACTGTTCAAAATGTAGACGTAGATTAAGTTGTCGAGGGTGAAAGGAGCAATGATAGATCCTTTCTGGCGTCCTTTCGGTCATTTTTGCTTTCTGCTCCAGGGGTGTGGGGAGGTTAGAAAACTCACCAAAAACCAAAAATGCGAGATATTTTTTTGGCGTGCATAATTTCGACTTCAACCAGGTCAATTATGATGCTTGTAAGTCCAGCACTTGTATGGGTGAGAACGTGATGGCCAACGGAACACTTGGGACAAAGTGATAGGATGCCCTGTCCCTGAGCATTCCGACCTCTCTTTTATCTATAGTTCACCTGTCATGTATACCTTGACGTTGTCATAAAAATTTCCTGACCCTTTCCAAATAGGTGTAACTCAACAAACTAAAATGTCTTATTCTTATCACTAGAACTGTCCATAGGAGAAAGCAGCTATGCGTCCCTGTATTCATTCATGAAGCTTGCAAGCGTACGCCTGCAAAATACAGGTCTGGCCATATCTTTATTTTGATAAAACGCTAGTAAATTAGCACTCGACTGAAAGTATGGAGAGCAAAACAATACATTTATTGGGAGCCATGATTTTGTTAACGTACATTCTATTTAAATGGACGTTATTGACTACCAGCACTAATGGGAGCCCCATGGGCCAACATGAGAACAGAATGTACTATATAGATGATGGTGGTTCTGATGCCCTTGAGACCAAACGCCGTTTTCAAGATTCAGGAATCAACACCTATCTCTCTATTCTAGAAGAGGTCCTTCAACCTAAAATCGACCAAATAGTCCTGGTCTGCTTTTATCAATTTGGTAGTTGTGGGGGTATAGGTGACCGGATAAGGGGTATCCCCTATGCTGTAGCGCTTGCTCGTCTGTCTGGGCGCCAGCTCATTCTTCACCGCTCTCTACTTGAAAATGTCCCCGTTGGTGAGAATTTGACTCTCGACCGCCACCATCGCTTTGTCGATTTTAGCTGCACAAACGAGAATGTGGAAAAACTGATGAAATCAGATGCTGAAATTATTTCCATCACTGTCAATTGTCGTCACCCGCTGGATCCCTCTCTCTTTTCATTGCAACGTTCCCAGCTTATCGAATTGCAAACCATCTTTGAAGAATGTTCTGTTTCATATCTCTGCGGGGCTGCTGCTGTTCACCAAGCCAGTGTCTTCCAAGATGGACTTAATATTGCAAGACGTCTGGTGGCTGCCATGCCAATGTGGCCGATTCGGAATTATACTGCCTTGCATATCCGTGCAGGAGGCTCCAATATCACGATCGACAACACCTACGCAGTTAAAGCCGTAGATTGGGAGGATGGCTTCGCGTCAGATGTTCCCCAAAACTGGATTGATGTGTTCAAGGAATCAGCATCATCTATCCATTGTGATAAACACCTTGCAATTGTATCCGACTCTATTCGTTTAGTGTCGGAATTGCAGTTTAATGCTGGAGATTGGCTGATGATGACACGATGCTGCAGCCAGCCTCTTCACAGGGATCGCACGCGTCGTCAAGAATTCTTCCTTCAAGAAGTCATTGATCTATTTATTCTGGCTCGTTCTCAGAAAATTATTGCAGGTTATGGAGGATTTGCGGTGCTAGGACGCTATTGGTTGGGTAGAGATGGCCCAGAAATGAAGGTAGTTGTAAGTAAAGAGGACATTCGAAGCCAAATGAATATGATTCGACTAGAAAGTGGTTGTAAATCGAAGAATTAGTTGTGTCCCGACTGATGTGGGGGGTTGCATTGTCGACAAAGTAACAAAATTTAGCAATAAGGCCAAAAACAAGAGCGTGGTGGTATTGTCTTGTGGCCTCAAGCCAGACGGCATGAAGTTCGACACCATGGAGAGCACGCGGGAAGAGGAGCTGAAGGAGTGAACGACGGCAAGGCTGTTCAGACCAAGCTTACCGGCTTTCCGGTGAGAAATATCCCTGTGGTGTATCCCCTTCTCTCCTGCCCTTCGGTAGTGTAGAAGTACAATCTCATGGCAACCTTAACACTGACGGAACTGCCATGAGAAAGAATAGACGTTCTTTGACTCTTGACAACTTCATGTCAGGACATCTGTGGGTTTGTGAGGCAGCAGATGTCTATGTGACTGCAGTATTAGAGGGACTGGCAGTCGATGTTTTGGCCTTTGTGAGCAGGAAATATAGTTCGAACCCAATGATTACTGGCGAGATGGTGAAAGAAGGGATCAGGTCCAGCATCCATCACCCAATTTAAGCAATAAGAAGTATTTACAAAGTGAACAATGGATTGTATTCGAGAGAAATGGTATCAATGAAACATCATAATTTACTTCAGGACATCAAAATCCGGCCTCCCGACAAGTGGGCATAGAATCCTTCGCGCCCAGACTTGAGTTTAGACCCGGAAGTGAAGAACTTTAAAGAGTATTTTTCACTCCTGGACATCATCATATAGCCCTCTTAGATTCCTTAACCAACAAAAAGCGCGAGGCGCGTATATAAAAGAAAAACACCACAAATGACATAAACCGTACGGACTATACAGGAAATTATGTACGTTTTTGCTCTTTTAGTTTTTTGGGGGTTTTAATCACCATTACGAGCCTTGCCACCGATATGATGGCATCTACTTCTATCATAGTGTGAGCACCAAAGCAAGCCCGCCCCGCATGACGGGGTAGCTGCCGGCATCAGACCCACTCGTTGCCACGGGATGCCCAGTAGTCCGCATTCGTCCATATTTTCATCGATATAAGACAACATACAACTTATAGTCGTCGAAACGACCATGACCACTATGAATTGTCGCGACTGGTGAGATTAAAGAAGGGATCAGGTCCAGCATCCAGCAGCCAATTTGAACAACAAGAACATAGAAGTATTTGTAGCGCCCAGAATTGAGTTTGAACCACACATTGGACGACTACCAATATTCGTTAGTCAGTCGCTAGTAGTAATTCGTCCTGTCCTGCGATTCTGTACGACTCTTAGTCGTCACAGTCGTCCATTCCAACGATTATGGATGAATAATAGTCGTCATAGTCGTCGGAGATCAAAATGATGCACGACCTTGACAACTATTTGTCGTCCACTCCAACGATTATACACGACCATGAGGACTATGACAACTCTCTCAGGATAAAATGTCTCTGATAGTACCTGTGGAGTACCCCACTTACTAGGGGTGAAAAAAATAAAAAAATCTTGTATTGCTTTGCGACTGACCTTTGGTCTGCGTGAGAGCAAAGTCAAACTCACAAAGGAAAGAAGGGAAGAACCAAAATTTCTTTATACACAGAGGTTCACATACGGCACCAGCGGAAGACAATTGACTACTTTCTTTCCTAGTCATATCTGTATCCCTTACTCCTTTTTCCTGTCCTCACTGTCTCTCCCACTCTATTTCAAAGCGCCAAATATGCTTACGCGTCACCATCATCGTTTTCATCATCATCATCATAACCATCGTCAATCTCATCGTCATCTGCACAAAAGTTGACTCCATACCTCGTTGTTTCCGTCTCCTGTTTATCATTTTCCTCGACCTCGGCATCGTCTTCCTTCTCCCCCTCCTTCGCCACAGACTCATCCAAATCTCATCAAAACTTCAGAAAATCTTCCTTGTTCCGCAGTTTTTCGTGGCATGGCTTCTTTCGCTTCCGTAACAGTCAGCTCCCGGATGTAAGAGAGGGGCGAAATTTTACATATGTTCATGTTTAGGAGCATGATCATCTCCACAAACGCCTGATCTGGCTGGGCACGGTGCACAGTCAATACGTTGCTCGCAATGCTGAAGTCTCGCTGGAGCGACGAAGCACCGGCATAAAGACATCTCCTTCTATCATATTTTGAGCACCAAAATAAGCCCGCCCCGCATGACGGGGAAGCTACCGGCATCAGTCCCACTCGTTGGTGCGGGATGACCGGCAGCCAAAGGAGCGGCTTGTTTAGAGCGGGATGGCGTCATCATCCCACGAAAACGCCAATGGCCTGATGCCGGCAACTTCCCCGTCATGCGGGGCGGGCGTATTTTGGTGCTTAAAATATGATAAAAGGAGATATCTTTATGCCGGTGACAAGGCTCTTTGTGGTGATTAAAACCCCCAAAAAGTAAAAAGAGCAAAAACCTTACCTAACTTTCTGTACAGTTCGTCCACCAGGCATGGAGAGGAGAGCTTGAAAGAGCTGAGCAAGTTCAGGGAATATGCCGCTCCTAACATGAGCCACCAGCTGGAGATGTCTTTCCACTGCGTTTTTTTCGCAATGTTCACTTTGTCTCCCTTCCCCCCGCACCAATCAAAATACTCATCCAGTTTCGCCTTGGCTCATGCGTGCGTACGAGGTCATGGGGCCAGACGCTGCAGCCTGACAGTCATCCTCATCGCCAGGCATCATGGCAGTGAGATCACTGGTAATCGCCTTTTTGTATTCAGGCAAGGTCCTCTGCGGAGGTCGGCTGGAAATGTTCTCATCCGCAAATTCCTCACCCCCACCCATCCCCACCCCTCTGTTGAAATGCATTCTTCCAACATAACAATGATTACGTCTTCGATCTTGTTTTTCACTAGTGTAGTGTGAGCTTTGGAGTCCGCCATCTTATTTACCCACTTCATCTTCACTAGGCCAGGGTGTGCCAAAGCCGCTGCATCAATGAGGTAAGAGGGCTTTTTACAGTCTCCGGTCGAATGTTTTTTTTAAAAAAAACGCTTGCCTCATGCAGCAGCCACCTGCTTTTAGGTCCAACCTCCGTCAAAGCCGCTGCGGGGACAGCAGTGTGACCGCGAGGCAGCTCAGGCCCCGCTCATCCTTCCTCTATGTCCACTGCTTCATCCTTTCTCTCCACAACGGCGGGGTCAATGACAGTTAGAGACTTATCCAAAGCAAGCTCATTTTGGAGGATGAGGACGACACGTATGACGAGGAGGGGTCCAGACGTGATAGAGGAGCCCTGCAAGTCCTTCAAAAGAAGATCGACACAACAAAGTAGGCTGACAGTTCAACGAATTCCTGCCTCTTTTTTTCGAGCTGTACCCGGCTGCTCCGCTTATGATATGTCCTCAGGATTGCTCTCCAATCTGCAAGCACGCGATAGAGCGTTCGCTCAGCAGATGACCACCGCTGCATGGCCATTTTGGTGAGCTAGGGACTTGCCGAACAATTCCGTCTGCGATTCGTCAAACACAGCGTTCATCGAAACAGACTTAGAGATCTGTGTGATCATTGTCCCACCTCCATCAGCAATTTTCTCTCACCCTCGTTTGCCGTATCTTCCTTTGCCTTTGAATACTCCACTCCTTCCACAATCGCATGGTTCAACATATGTGGGCCACACAACTCATGTTTTAAATTCAAGCAATCTTCGGCGTACAGTACCGCTTCACATCGCTGCTATGGTCTGTCACGGAGTCCTAAAAATCTCCGGGAGCAAGATTATACTCCTCAAGACAAGATCTTACCCACAAGGAGAGCAAGGCGGAGACCTGATTCCTGTCGCGGAGTTCCGCGGAGAGGGCAAAGCCTAGAAGAGCCAGGAACCGGGAATTGGCCTCCTACATGTCGTCAATTCACCTCACTCTGAGTCCCAAAAATTTCTTTGAGCCAAATTTATCCTCCCAAACGTCGATGAAAAGAGACAGGCTGGGTATGGGTCTTAATGATTGCGAGGTCTCAAATTAGGGTCGATCGAGTAGCGCTATGGAGCTCGCAAATGTGGTGGCGGACAATTTTGTGGTGAAGGTTTTGGACGGGATCGTAAGGATTCAAGCTCAAGAACAGTTGCCGCAGGTGTTGATTCTCAAGAAAGTTTAAAGGTACAAAATTTGCCACAACAGGACTCTTGACGTGTTCGAGACGGTCAAAGCGGCTCCAACCACGCGCCCCACTTGTTTTGACCATATTTTATCTCTCCGACGAGGCCGGCCGTGCATCCTTCAGAGTGGCATTTTTCCTCTGTTTCATGGCGGTGCTGGGTTCACTGATGCTGCCGTGACGGTCACGCCAGTGGCTCGTGACGTTGGCCGTCAAAGTGGAGGTAGTTGAAATAAATATATTGTTATCGCGGCAGGTCTCCTTCGTCTGACAGTACCATCGTCGCTGGGTGTCCTTCTGAAAGCATGCCCAAAACACCCAGGCGAGGCTGACATGCTTGTTCGCAGTGGGTGGTTTCTGTCGCGTCCAGCGGCCCTCTTCAGCAAGCTCAACTGGCATAGCGCGGGTGTCGACGAATGTATAGAGGTCCTTCATCGACAGGTCGATCCTCTCCACGCCTAGAGCTTTCCGCTTCCCATTGATGGCAGAAAGTGACTACCGTCGACGGGATTTCGCGCAGCTATTGGAGCTGGCGGTGATGCTACTGTTGATGCTGCTGTGGATACTAGCGTTGTCTTCCTGCTCCATCACCACCACATCAGAGTCCCCATCCTCCATCCCGTCCTCCTCCTCCATCCCGTCAGCTTGTTCATTTTGGTCGTCAGGGACGGCAGTTTCGCCATATTGGCACGGTAATGTAATGGTTAAAGCGACGGAAGCAGCAGCGACACCATTTGTAACCATAATTTAGAAGTGTTGTTGTTGTTGTGATGGAGGGAGTCGGGAGTTTTAGTATGTCCACATACATGTGGTCGTCCATCATTGTCGCTGTTTTCTTTGTAATGCTCTGGGTGAGCTGCACGGCACGCGCGAAATAAACTAACTTCAAATAATCACGCACCACTTTCAATTCTTCAACGACAAATAATAGCCGTCACAGTCATTGCGACTACTATTAGTCGTGTGTAGTCGTCGGCCGTCGAAGAATATGAATGACTACGACGATTACTATTCGTCGTTCGCGGAAAATATGGACGACTGCGACGACTATATAGTCGTCACTTGATGATTTATGACGACGACTAATAGTCGTCGCTTGATGGAAATCATGCACGACTACGATGACTACTAATCATCCACGACTACGACTAATCATGGCTATCGACGACTTTTGACGACTATCGTAATAGTCAGTCGTTCAGGCCATTTTTGCAGAATAATCGTCCAACGTGTGGATCACACCACGTATCATGCCCTTACTGCAGCCACGTCATGGACTAAATTTACTGGGTGGGACGGGTAGTGGTCATGAGTGTCCGACAACGACACCGGGCGAGAAGCAAGGACCGGCAACATGCGACAGTCTATCCTACCATTTTCGATCGATATTCGTATGTAGAGTACTTAGTCGGCTTGCCGACTTGAAAAGGAACAGTGCAGGGTACAGGGTATGTATCAAGAAACATTTACTAATTCAATAGTAGTTGTTCTTTTGAATTGGTTGAGGGGAGATGGTGGATGCTCCATGTCTACCCACCGTCTACCGACCGTCCTCCTCCTCCCCGTCTACACCTCCTCCAACCTCCTTCCTCCCTTTATCTGCCTCCTCTACCTTCACCGCGATGGAAATCGAATCGTGGCGGTACCAGAGTTAGGCTTTGTCCTTTTTGCAGAGTATCCCTTCACTGCATGGCAAATCTAAATAAATAGATTAATGGGCAAAATCCTATCTATACCAAAAAAATCAACAGAACAGGAGAAAGAAAAGACAATATAAAAGTTTTACTTCACGATGGTTGCTTATTTTTTCGTCATGTGAGACACATGTCAATAAATTTATCTGGACTGAAGACTCCCCGAAATCCATTAGATTTTCTTGTCATTCTTGTATATCTTTAATTTTTCTTGGCGGGTTGCTTACGTACCTTCGCCCATTATATTGGACTCCATCACGAGATATCAGGTAGGAGAAAACAAAAAAAATGCATTTCGAGTGCAGAACAATGGCTTCGCGTGGAGGTCACATATATCTGAAACAGGCTCACTCGAAAACAAATGGGCGATAAACGGTCTGCAAATATTTCAAGAAATGAGTGTAAATCCTATGACTAGTGGGTGCAAGGACTATGAAACGGAAGACGGCGTTGATGATCACGGTGAAGACTCTCAAGACCGTGCGCCTCTTGTTTTCAAGGATTCACGCACAAATTCAGCCTCAAATCATCCTTTTTACAAGGTGGAATTTTCGTTTTTGGCATTGGCATTAGTACACGTGTTGCTCGCACTACCGTATCGCTGCACTATAGCTATAATCTTGACGCGAAACGTCGAGATATATAATGGGAATCAATACTTTGAAACTAATTGTGACACGTAATGTTTACGTGATCATTTGTGCAATTTATTTCATCTTGGTTGCTTTACACCTACAACCACAACGCCACACCTTCTCGAGGGAGAAAAATGACATTGCCATGGCCCACTTGAAAGGAAAATGCACCACTGATAGCAGATTGAATGCATGGACCGATAAAATATCCTGTCTTGTCACTCAAGATACTATTTGGGAAGAGTGGAGGCTGTGTCAATCAATGGCCTTATCTAAAGTATCTAACAGCGATACATTCGATGAGTTCATTGTACGGAATGGGGCTCGCCTTCCTTGGAATCTGCATTCCAACCACACTGCCGTGTTACTTGAATTTCGAGACTTTCAATCAAGAATTAATTTAATCATCAACAATATGATAATGAATTTACCCGTACTCTGGCGAGTGCAAGTGCTCGGTGGGGACGCTGTGTGCCTCTTGATGCGTCGTCTCTTTCCACATAAAATTGCGGCAGGTAAAGTTGTGGTGACTCATATCGACAAGGACAATGTAGAGCAGGTACGACCTATAACTCAGTAGGCTTTATTTTTTAGGGTCCGATAGTACTTTGACATTCCTCATTTTCCCCATCCTTGGCTGCATAGAGCAGGATTAGCGAGATATTGACAGATCCCGCCTTTTATAATTATCTGCTAGGAAACACTTGGCTTTTCTTCCAGGTAACAGTCAAATATCGATTGCTGATGATCGCTCGAAATCCCAAAAAAATAAAAAGAGCAAAAATGTACATTAACTTTTTGTATAATCCGTACTTGTGAGGCGAAATGAGTCACGCGTCCTCGCTTGTATCTAGGGTATTCTTTTTTGGAGTGTTGACCGTGGCCTGAATTTGCAGTCAAACTGTCGATTAATCAAGAGGATTTGAACCCGGCTGCCTGTGAAAAATTCCTTGATGTGATTTAGCTGCCCAGTACCACTTACGCACCATGAAGAAATAGAGGAAGAAGGCACATATCAGTGATAATTGCCAGTGTCCCATAGTGGTCTATCTTACAACGACTTTTCCCCCATCATTTTTTCCTCCATTCTCCCGGCTCCAAATCTATGGAAGCAGCGTTTTCTTTTCACCGTCTGTTTTTCGTATTTCATCGATCAATCTATTCCAGTTGGAACCAGTAGTCTACACAAAAGCTTTGCAGTGTGGATGCACGCCTAATATCAAATTGGCCACAGAAATACTATTTCAAATACAAGATAAGAGGGGAAGGGGAGGGGAGGAGAAAGGAGCGGAGACTTAGTAATACCTCTTGCCTCCCAGTGTGTGTGGGTTTGCTTCCTGTAGGCACACTCACCTGCCGAATAATCCGGGACCTATATTTCTGGCGATTCCACCAGGACTTATGTCGTCAGACCGCCTCTCATACCTGTAGACCACAACAAAGGAAAGAATAATTTGCATTTGTCTGAGTAAATTTGATTCTGGAATGAAAAGACTATTACCTTGTGTAGTAGAAAGTGAAATTCATGTGGTCGTAACGACCGCGGGCGATATCATCGATTATGTCAGGATCATCGGTGGACAGAAATATACTTTGGCTTAGAGACAAGCTGGTGTCGTTCCTAGTAAGTCTCGCAGCAGCCTCAAGATATTCTTCCATAGGATGTAGCCTATCCGTGTAAAGAGTATGTCACATTGTGTTGTTCTCTCTATAGGTAAAGAGAAACGAAAGAGCAAGAATAGCCCATGTGCCATACTCACGTCATCTCTTGGAATTTATCGCCATGGCGAATATGGATACATATTGCATCATCGGGGGGAGGTTGCCTGGAGGCGTTCCAACTAGTAGAAGATGGATGTCTAGGAATTGACGGCAAATTGTAAGAGCAATATTTTGAACAATCCTATGTCAGATTGAGAAATCGACCTCACCTGACCAAGTCTTGCTCAAAATAGTGTCTTGCCCAAGCAAAAAGTCTGTCAGAAGGCCGTGCTAAGTACCTAAATCATAAATCGCATAGATTTTGGAATAGCTTAATCTTGATACAGACAAATCGGTGAAGGAAAGTGAGGAAGACGTGCAGCGTTTGATTACCTTGTTGTTTGTGCCCTCCACCACGAGATGCCTTTTTCCGGCCAGTCGGACTGACTGGGAATAAGACCTCTGTCCAAATCAAAACAGCTCGGGGCCAGCAGGAACTTGTCATCCACAAGGTCACGTGAAGTATCATCATACCGTTTGGTGACGACATCTATGCTGTATGCCATGTACTGTTATAGGCCGTAGTTCAGAGAAAATATTGATTGAAGATATAAGTAAAAGAGTACATGCAAAAATACAGACGTGGCATCTTGAAAGCGGTCTGAAAAAACAATCAGGAGTCAAAAGTTCATGGCAAACATGCTCAGATGTGTATCGCCAGTTGCTGTGTTTGGTTAAGGAAAGATGAAATATGGTTTGAATCGCGACTGAATAACGATTGACTCCTCCCATAACACTTACGTCTGCGGATGGTAGAGCAGGGTGCGATTGTGCTGCATGGCAAAGCCAATCATAAGACCTGGAGTTGTGTGTGTGCCCGAGAGATTAGATAAATCGATGACGCTGTCCTTTCAAATGGGTATATTGTCTACTTACCAAGCGTATGAAGGTCAGAACCCATGCCGTAATTGTTGAGGTTGTACAAAAAGTATTTTCCACTTTCGCAGTCCGGCGGATTCTGGCTCTCTTTGATTCGTCGCTGGACCACTGCGGTTTCGGTATCATACCCTATATTAAAGCGCGATTAGAAAATGTGCTTGGTCGCTCTATTAAAAGTCCGCCACACCAACAACCTTAATTATATACATCTTCTTACCTTGAGGAGAGAGGGCCCATAATTCGAGAGGAGAAGGGCCCGCCTTCAACTTATACTCGTGGGGACTAATGGACGCCTTTCTCCATGCCTTGAGGGAAATATTTTCCTTTGAGCAGCAATATAAAAATGCTCCGATCAGTAGTAGCAGGACAGTGTGCAAAATAGAAGATGAGAGTCGGAGGCCTGAAGTCACTTGCCATGTTTCCATTCTTTATCTTTCATTGAATGTAAGACGAGAAGTTGGAGATCAAGGAAAATTATAAACTTTCTCTTTGAAATCGAGATGCAAATCACACGTCCGACTATTTCTGGACGAATAAGGCCCTGTCCAGAAAATTATGCGTTACTTTGTCTAATTCGCCTATATTTGATATAAATCATCACTTCGTACACATTTTGTGGCGGCGGACGAAGTTATGCCGTCACTTCGTACACAAAATCATGGGCAGCACAAAGTGACGAGGGTAGCTTCGTACATGATTTGTGGACCCTCACGAAGTTACTTCACCACTCTGTATTTAATCTGCGCACCACCATGAAGCGGAAAGGAGTAATTCGTCACAACGACAGATTCTAGCATGAAGTCAGACGAATAAATCCGTTGCCACGAAGTGGGTTAATGGTCTGTGCAAGTCTGCAGGAGCGCAAGTACGCCGCCTCGTGAAAAATGAATTCTATTTGTCCCGCACGTACAGCTATAGCACGCGTCATGTCAGTGACCGACGAGAATGCTCTTCTTCCTGGTCTTGGTCTCTCTTCTCATGAGGAGGAGGAAGAGGAGATGGAGCTCCATTTCCTCCATCACGACGAAGAACCACAAGAGGAGGACGAAAACGACTTCCAAGGTTTCGACCTCGAAGTTGAGGACGACAAGATTAATGATAACAACAGCTCCATCACCAGCGACAGTGATGCCATTGCCATGGCCACAGCGGAAACAACTTCTGACACTGGTCCATTCATTCCACGCCCTGAAGAAGTAATGTCTGACTTCGTACATGAAATCCACAACGTCTGACTTCGTACATGAAATCCACAACCTGGTAACGCCCCTACGAAGGAGTGCCGGTAACCCGCACATTAAGATAAGTCATTGCAATTCTTTGTCAGCAAGTTGTCAAATTCACGTATGATACCCGGCGGCCGGCATAACGACACATTTTCGCGCGCGAATCCACCACGTGTGGCCTAAACTTTGTACAGAAGCCTGAACTTCGTACACGAAATCCTCGTTCTGACGGAGTAAATGCCATCACCTTGTAGACAAAATCCATGCCCTGACAGAGTATATGCCTGTACTTTCTACCTGAAACCCACACACTGACGAAGTAATGCCTGTACTTTGTACACGATCACACGACAGGACGAATAACCTACAAAGTCGTAAGAGCGCATACCCACTTGCTGACAATGCACTGAGTAGGATAGCTGCGCTCTTCGCCCTTTCTAATAATTTCGAGTGCATTACTTCTTTTGGGCAGGATTCTGTAACAGCTGCCAATGGCGTTTTGTCAAACACCGTACTCATTGATGACAAGACACTCCAAATTCGATTTCTCAATACTGGCATTCGTTCGTCCGTTTACTCTTTCAGCCAACACTCTTCTTGACCATCTCAGCCCCCTACATTTGGTTCCTGAAGAGAAGATTTTTACGGCATCCATATTACCAAGCCCTGCACTCGCTAACTTGAGTTAAACTCAGCACGACTACCTCCATGAATTCACAAAAGACATTTGGATTTGACGACATGTGATAGTCGGACACCGAGAAGCAGGAATTTAACATGCTTCTAGTTCAGCATTTATATCTTTCCCCACAGGACGATAAGCGACTGACTACGAAATGTTGGTAGTCGTCCAATGTGTGGTTACACGTGACATTGCTGATAGTCCGATCACCCATGAGAAAAGAATTTAAGGGCAATTCTTGTTCCACGAGGCGTATTTAATTGAGTCGGTTCTCATGCTTGACTCATGCAATTTGCCTAAAAAATCACCGCAACGATACTGCATGGGATGCCACAGATGATGCATTATAGCTTACGGTTTCCAGAGACCTGATAAATCCACATTTCTAGGACAGCGAACATTAGAAATAGGAATGGGATCCTCTGTAAAGCTTTTAGTGGCGGTTAGCGGTGAAATTTCAATTTTACCTCCGTATTCATATTGATCCGTGATATGGTGGAGGTCGTCAGAAGGAATAACATCTGTATTAACGATAAAAGCTCTCCAGTTTTTGTGGTTCAATGCAAGCAATGTGTTAAGAGTTTGATGAATATTGTAGATGCCTGTTGCATGGCCTTCATAGGTGCGGACTATTATGCTCACTCTATCTTGTCCCGCCCTTTGGCTCACAGGCATACCAGGGTTCTCATCCAAAAGCACAGAGCTCAAGTAACCATTAGACATGGTTTTTGACACATGGCCACGCTGTTCGTCAAAGACAGCTTTTTGGACGGCTTCAAGCCATTGCCTACCCCATTCGATGCTGAGCTCAATTGCAGCTCCCTGCCCCCCGTCATTCCATGCATTTAAAAATACAAATCCACCAGGCTCCGTCCTCGCCAAATTTTGACGTAGCCAGAAATACAAGTGTGACGGATGAAACGGATAGATTGTGGCACCATCGGGTCGGGGAATCTAGGCGAATTATCAAAGGCGGCGGGACGCCGTACTATCTGCCTTTTTTTGGGTGCTCACAAGGTTGTTCATAGTGAAACCTGACGTCACCTTGTAGCTTGGGAAAAACTCGACGAGAGAATCCATTCCTGGCTGCAATTTCAAAGAAGAGGGTTCATTCCATCCTACTCCATTTATTTGTATCACGTTGAGGCCCCTTAAATTTGCATTCCTCGCCGATATTCTCCACAGACTAATCATTTGTTCCAAATTGGGAATGTTATCCGCTCTGTAAATTAGGATGACGGGTAGACCCTTGCATTTCAAATAATTTTTACGTAGGGCAAGAGCCAATTAAAGTGAGGCTCCCAAGTTTCTCGGTCGTAAGTCTGATTGAGGAGAATCTCTGATCCGTCATTTCCATTCCACCGTCGTGTCCAAGGCTCGTTTGCCCAAGTTAAACAGAAGGGAATATTAGGGTAGCCGTCTGAGAGCATCAACTCCAATGGCTTCGTCATTATAGCTTTGGTGCCATACCAGTAATGGTATATAGCAAATCCATGAATAATATACTTTTTGCTAATTTCCCCTGGAAACGCCGTTGGCTAGGAGATATCAAGTTATAGAAGCCCATTCGTTCGGCGGGCCTAATAATGGCCTGTCCGTACTGGTTTTGATGAACCTTTGCGACAAATGAGAGATCTGTAAAGCCTTTCCCCAAAAAAATGTTGTTCTCCTCAAGCTCGTGGAACTGAGGGAAGTAGACAGCAATTACTTTCTTTTCTTGTCCTACAACCAAATTGGGCGTATGAGTCCTTTTAAGAATTTAGGCCGATAGAGGGAGTTTTCCCTCTTTCAAATGAGTCATTTCCCCAATGAGAAGCAAGGCGAAGAAATGTAACACAAATACATATGTCATCACAAATTTGGATCGCCACATGATGAAGGCAAATAACAATAGCCCGGCAAGTTTAATTTTTGAAGTAGTTCGACTTTGATAATGTGATTTTGAGACTTGGACGACCGAGTTCGAACTTGAAGCGAAATGTGTGTATGTGTGGTGGGTATGTTGTAATCGATCGCAACACCTCCTTAGAATCATCGATCGCAAGTCTTATCCAAAAGCAAAGATCTCATGATCGAGCCGCCGTATCACCATCCCCTACCATATGGGGATGATGAATCAGAAAGATTCAGAGCCTTCAATGCTCTTCGTCACTCCTTCATCACATTAACTCTGTTCAATCGTGATTCCATTGTATTCAGACAGACACATTCTGGATTTAATTGCTCATGAGTTACATGTTTTTACTGTTGATGACAGACGTGACGATTATCACACCGCGCGGCCTTGCCGCTTGTGCAGCCTTATCTCAAGTTGTCCGGGTTAGCAGTAATAGAGACCGAAAAAGTAATCTGGAATGACATCAGGGATTTAAAGAACCTATGGCTCGACCATGAGTGACTTAAGTGGGACTACATACATGTGTGTTATTCCAATTTTGGTCATTCTTTGCGAATGAACGAAGGGTAAAAGCGTCCGTGCTCACAAAAATTGAAATGACACAGCTTCTTATCCTGCCCTTGCGCCCCGATCATTCAGTACTTTTTTATCTCTCACCTTTCAATCTATTCCATACACTCTATTCCTCCTGGAGCCCTTGAACACCCTGGGAAATGCTAATTTTAAACGAACTTTTCTCAAAATTTTTTTCGATCTCAGGCCTCTGAACTCGGATTTCACGAACTCAACCATTCCCTGGAAGCAAGAAAGATATGACACGATCATGGGATAATGCTCTGATGACGATTGTCTTCATCACCATAATATTCGCTGTGGAGCTGTGGAGGTCTCCGGATACAAGCATGCTAAATTTGCAGAGTCGCTTAGGTGAAAAGCCCTGCCTTCAAGAATCGATTCTGTGCGATGCTTCTATGGATTATTCCTTCTTGATAAAATCCAATCCAGAGGCTGCGGCTTTATGGAGGCCTTATCGTGTGACATTACCCAGAAATGATGATATTGCAGATATCCCTTTCGCAGAGGGGGCGCAGGATGCGTTTACTGTCCGCGTCTGCGCCTCGGAGGGCGAGATATATCTTCACGTTACTCACCACGAGCTACTTGACTGCATGGTCCCAGGCGCCGCCACGATTGAAGGGATGGGACTGTCTCGCACAGATGCCGCCAAGGACTACATCGAAGTGCTGTTAGATGGCCCTGAACGACGTTTGCGGCGCTTAGACTTCATGTCACATACTGTGCCTCCAAAGGCGATAGATCCTTTAATAAGTGACTGTGTATTTACATTACGATTACCCATATATTTAAGTGGAATGTACCGAGTCCAAATTATCGTGGTCCATAGTGACATTGCATTAACAGGCATTGAGCCATATCGCAATTACGTCCTCTGGGACCGTCTTCACATTTTGTCGGCCAAAAGTCTTGACCAAATTTCTTCCGAGCGGAAAAATGATGGTGTTGAGGCATGGCATAGTACAGGCATATGGATACGAAGAGGCAGGAAAAACGTCCCAGGCCATCACTCTGCACAGACCTTGGTAGCCCAAAAGTGGAACGACGAATCGTACCGGTGTTCTCTCTCTTACCCTGACAGCACTCTCCAAGGCTTTCTACCACCTCACCATGTCCGGTGAAGCGCGTCTTCTCGGCCCAAATTTTCCCAGCTGCCTTTCTTTGGCCACACTCCAATCAATCCGGGCGCCCATCGACATGGCAGTCGCAGCCGCCAAGACCAAAAAGCTGGACGACATCGGCTCCCTCTAGGTCGGCCTGCTCACGGCGCGAACGGACGCCGCTCCCATGGGCAGCCTCACTCGGGACCCTACCCCCAAACCAAACACCAAAAACAGTCCATTCTCTTTTTGGATACATCCCGTAGAACATTGAAATCACGTGCTTCAGATAGACGAATCCTTGTCGTGGTTTACTTCCTGAAGTCCACAGACTTTTATTGTGTGAGTTAGTGATTCAATTATCGACTTATCATAGGGAAGGAGACATCGAATCCCAGTCTTTTTTTCCTAATCAAAATCACACTCCCAAGCGACAGCCAAAAGCAAACGGTGGTGAGCTCAATTGCGGTCTTCCTGGAGAAGGTGCCAGCATGACCTGGAAGGGTGATATCATCACGGATACATTCAATTTACCTAACCTCAAAGTTAAAACCCCTTCTGGCCAAACAACGGCAGAACAAGAACAGCTGTCCATAAGTCGTTGATCTAGGAGAAAATAGAGTTTATTGGCGTCAACCTCAGAGTTGTCTAAGTGTGCCGTGTTTGCAGCCACAGAAGAAGTACCGATGAAATATTCGCTTAGCCAGATTCTAGGCACAATGGCTAGCTGATAATCTAATATGACGCATCGACTGGAGTGGCAACTATGTGGGTCACAAGAAGGCCAGGATAGGTGCTGCTGAGTGACATTGATGCCTGATATAACACGTGCCCGTACCACAAACTGCGACAAGTGGATGGGATGTCTGACACGCCCACACAGGCATTTCATGTGAAGGGACTGATTAAAAATGTTGTGCTTAGCAAACTCCTGGAGCTTTGGTGGGATCCCGCGTCAAGAAAAGACGGGGGAGGGGCAGTTATCGCGGCAGAAGACGTTGGTAGAATTTAGACCCCAAAAACCTCGTTATGCTACGTTCTTTGGTGAAGATGAAGAGGATGATGGTAAACGAGGAACGAGAGAGGGAAGTGGTCTACGCTCGGTTGATTGGACGGAGCACCAACTGAATGAGTACTTGGCGTTGTGCGCTGGGAAGTGCGAAAAAGTAGATTCAGCTGAAAGGATGGATTGGGATGAAGTGCCTCAATGGTGGTTGAAGACTGGATGCGGGATGTTTCCGGCGCTCGGCAAAGTCTTTCAAAGTCTCCTGGCGATGCCAGGGGGGGCAACCGCGCTTGAACGGGATTTCAGCATTGCCAGCAATCTCCTGACCGTGCATCGTGCGAGACTGGATCCGGCCTACGTGGGGATGAACATGCTCCTTCACATGAATATTGACAAGATTCCGCCTGTCTCGCAAGTCCCCCAGCTCTCTGATAAGGAAGTACGAGATGCGATTCCGAAGCGCTTGCAAAATGGAGAGGATTTTAAAAAGTGTTCACGCTTAGACGTGTCGGATTTTTTGCAGCGGATGGCACTGTGAGAGGCCAGACGTGGGACGGCGCGATCGGTAAGGGAGAATGAAAAGGGGAGTCGAGGGAGACGCGGTGAGGAAGAGGCGGATAATGGCGGGGAAAAGGGTGCAGAAGAATATAGAAATGACAGTGGGAGTGATGGTGAGGATGAGAACACGCCTTTGGTCAGCAGCGACAGTGACGAGGACAACACGAGAGACGACCAACAGGCGACAGAGGCCACATTTTTTTTCCCGAAGAGGATTTGGGGCCTACAGTTGATAATGGGAATGATATGGAAGTCATTGAAGTGTAAAGAGATCGAGAAAAGGTCAAAATGAAACAGTTGTGATGGGAAAGAGAAACAGGTATAGTGTGGGAGAAGATTCTCATCCATGAAGGACTTGCGTTCGATTTATTTCTGTGAGATTGTCTGCGCACTACGTATGTGAAATTGTTTTGACCAAACAGTGTACAGGCGACTTAAGCTCTAGCGAGTCCACAGGCGACTTAAGCTCTAGCGAGTCCAGATCATTTAATTTATTCGTCCTCAAGCCACCAAATTCGTGCAATAAACCTGACAGCAAGCCGTCAAGACATTTCGTTTTCGCACACCAAAACGGGCATTCATTCCGTGCTTTGAAGAAGTAATGCCTGATTTCGTATATGAAATCCACGACCTGGGGACGTCCCTACGAGAAAGTGCCTATAATTCGCATATGAAGACTAATCATTGCAATTCTTCGTCTGCAAGTTGTCAAATTCGCGTATGATACCCGGCGGCCGGCAAAACGACACATTTTCGCGCGCGAATCCACCACGTGTGACCTGAACTTTGTACATATGCCTGTACTTCGTACACGAAATCCTCGTTCGGACGGAGTAGATGCCATTACTTGGTACACTAAATCCATGCCCTGACAGAGTATATGCCTGTACTTTCTACCTGAAACCCACACACTGACGAAGTAATGCCTGTAATTTGTACACGATCACACGACAGGACGAATAACCTACAAAGTGAACGAAGTACTACTCGTCGGACGTGTGGGGAGAATAAATAGACCGCAAGGAGTCTTGGAAATCAGCAAGGTGGTCTGGAGAGTAGCCAAATGTTCAAGCTATTTTTATGTCGCCTTTCAATTGTCCTGCAACACCTGAAAAATGCTTTATATGCCATTGTGTCTACTGTTCTGGGCATGTCTTTGCAGCAGGCATAACGTAGCCTTCTGTTTCAATTGATCCTGCAACGCATTTAAAACTTCAAATATGCACGACTACGACGACTGCTAGTCGTCCTCTATCGAAATCATGCACGACTATTACTAATCACATGACTATCGACGATTATCGACAACTATTCCTATAATCGTAAAGTAGGCGGAATAGTCGTCCAACGTTTGGTCTAGACCCACTTGTGCGAGACCCTTTTACCACATCTAATGCCCTTGATGCTAATGTTAAAAAGCTTGATGAAGAAGTCCTGGATGTGGCAACCTTCCTTTAGCGCCCGTTTCATCAAAACCTATCTACTGTTGGCACTGTATCTATGCATCCAGACCGCAGAAATGAAAGGAAAATTAAGAAACTATGAAAGGATGGAGAAGAGAAGGGGCATACAAATACCCTGAAACCTTTATAGGAGTATATACATAGGACAGATTTGCTCTATTTCTCGGGCTCTACCCTACACACCAAAATAGAAGTGTGCCGCTCGAGTCCAGCGTGCACATGTTGGCATCCAACGCCTTCACAACCAAACAATCCTTGACTCGATCCTTTTCACATGTCCAAATGCCACCGATCCTTGCATACACCACGCCATCGCAGCGTTTGACCTCATCACTCACCATCGTAAGGAACACTTTGGAGGCTTCTCTCTCACCACCTGTGATGATGGTCTTTGCTGCGTCTTCTGGGCTCATGATCTGCTTCTCCCAGTCGTGCGGCAGGTCGAGGCCCTGATCCATGGACTTACAGTTGAGCTGGACTTTATACCCCGTGCGCTTCTGGATAACCGTTTCAAGACATTGGAGGACGCCTGAGAGGTTCGTCGGTGCATTCTGCTGAGCGTAGGATGCGTGCACGTCCTCACGTAGAACCATGATGCCATCAAACATGAGCACTGCGTCAGACTTGACTATGCCTATGTCCCTAGCAGCCTGTATGAGGGCCATAACGCATTGTTCTCGAGGTTCTGGAAGAGAAGGCTGTTGCAGGAACCCATGGGGAAACTCATCCTTGTCCCGCTTGGCGCTTGCCTTCGCATGCCCCAATCTCCAGATCGTGGGCTCCAGGCGCTCAAGGGTCTTGAAGATGGTGCCGGCCTCTTCCTGGAGTGGCCGGACCCAGGTCGTGTCCTGCGCTTGACCGAAGGAGAGTCGTAGGCAGGGACGAGGGAGGGAGGAAGAGACCATCCCCGGGCATGGCAGAAAGAGAGAAAGCGTGGAATGAAATAATCTATGTAAAACCGACTGGCGCGCATGCGAATTGCGTGAGGGTTGGAGACGGGGTAGCGCCTGATGCGAGTGGCTTGCCTCTGGAGGAGAAGGAGGCCCATGCCCGCGATCTTGCGGGTGAAGAAATTCAAGAGGGAAAGGGGGAGGGGCAGCTTCGGATCCACATTCGCGATAACAGCGGGAGGTGGAGAAGAGGGAAGAAGGGAGGGAAGGAGGTGGGACGGGGGTTCGTACGACGGAAGCAAGAGGGTGTCGATCAAAAAGGGAATGCAATTGAGAACGTGCGAGAAACACACACACATACATGTTATCCCTCCCTCCCTCCATCCCTCCCTCCTCCACATTACCGTCCATATAATAAGTGGTCGGTCCTACTATTATCACCTGGGCGTAACAACTCCGAATCTCCATCCTGGCCGAGTTCCATCCTGGGGGCAGAGGCGGGACGACCAAACCCTCCAGCTCCCCTCCAAAGCTCGATGGTCTCTCCTCCTCGCCCTCCTTTTCGTCCTCTCTTCCTCCTTTGTCTTTGGTGCCATCGCTCCGGCTGCGCACGCTTTCCTCACAAAGCAGTAGCAGGCCATGTTCTGTGGCGTCACAGGCGAAAATATGCATGCAAGCGTCCCTTGAGGCCAGCCATGGGACCACCAGCTGAAACAATATGACTAGGCTTGTCTTCCCCAGCTAGGTGTGAAGAAATAGAGAAAGAGAGAGAGAAGATATGTAGAGTGCAAGAGAGGGAGGGAGGTTAAAGGGTAGGGTGGAGTTAGCCAAAGCTGCGGCCAGCGGCCGAATCATGAAGGTCGTAACTAGATACCAATGTGGTGTGTTGAAGTGCACGTATGTAAGAGCGTGGTGTGAGTAATAGGACCGAAGAGAAAGAGACAACAAACGTAACTTGGATGGCGAGCGATATGTATGTTTTGAAATCAATTTACCAAGGCTCTATAAATTCTATCGTAATACATGGCGACATTTTCCCAATGACACTCCAGCAACATAAGTCATACAATGTCTATCCCAACTACTTCTTTTAAAAGTCTATCTGGCAAACAAACAAAAAAGGCGCTTAGGAGGTTAAAAAGAATGACAACGCCATTTTGCTTCCGCGCATGCAAATTTACAAATAAAATTTTGGTCAGAAGCAGACTTTTGACATCAGCCGCGGGAAGGAGGAAGTAAAGGGGGAGCATGTACGCCAGGTTCACACATGGGGGAGTGACTTGTGTAATGGTGTTCGGTGTGTGAAGAAGCAGGGGAAGATAAATATCTGAGTCATTTTTGGTCATACAAGAAAGCAGTTATCAAAATCAATAATTCAAGAGATGTAAAATACGGGCAAACTTACCCACTCCAGGTTTTTCCGGCGACGGTGTAGTGGAAGGGAGGAGGAGGAAGGGCAGGAGGAGAGGAAGGTCTGAGAGGGTGGGTAGGGGACGCTGAATTAGTGTAGTAGTGCCCAGGGAGGAGGGTAGATTGGGGTTGCGTATATATACAGACATAGAGATACACATATTCCGGACACAAGATAGATGCGCTCCGTGCATCCATGAATGGCCAAATAAGAATCAAAGTGAAATGAAGCGAGCAACAGAGACGAGGAAAGCAAGAAGTGGGTAATGACTATTGTTGCGGCCTTTGGCGAGCTTGCTGTGTTTGGTTTTTGTTTTCTTTGTGCTTAGTCCCGCCAGAGGCACTCAAAGCAGTAGTCCCCGGAAGAGAGTTCTCGACGGCAGTCTTGGGCAAGGTGGTGAAAGCAAAGCAAAAGGAGGGAGAAGGAGCAACGGATGCACATATGTTCATACACTCTACGGCAATACAGCTTGGCTTCTGCCACAAAATGGGAAAGGATGTGGAAGCAAACCAAGAACAAAATGAAGTTTTCGCGCTCGGATATTGTATTTGAGGAGTACTGATTTTTTTCCTCAGCAGAACCCTCCATACATTCCTGGCCTAGCCGCTCATCATTCTGCCCACTGCATACAGTACAGAGCCCACAACATGCACACACACCACACTACCAGCCCCCAAAATCCAGCCCTCAAACTTTCCCTGGATAGAAAGCATGCCCTTAATCCGCCCCACCCCTTCGTCCCCTGTTCGGCAAATATCTTTGCCTTTCCAATTGCCGCTCGCACAATTGGGAAGGTACGTGCTCACGACCAAAAAGGAAGGAAGAATGTGTACTTACCACTAGAGGAAGGAATGCGGATAAGCATGCCACAGAAACCAGAAGACCAAACAACCGCTGAACCTGTAAATACTTCAAAGTCCACGAGCCTGGCATCAGTACCCTTGTTCGCATTATGTGACATGGGGGAGCTGGTGTGGACTGCGGGTTGAGTTAAAGTGAAGAAAGTTCGGTAATATTCTTCTGTGAACGCTTGATGGTCTACCATACACTTCAGTGCAAGGCCGCTTTAGCATTGATGAACTCGAATGCGAGTGGGAAAAAAGTAGTGATTACGCTGTGGACGTGTTTTTCTGTATCAATGAGCTCGAAGCGGGGGGGAGGGGGGGGCTGGTCATTTGCCCAACAATAATGTCATGTTTACTCTGCGAGCTTGCAGAGGGGCTTGTACGAGCGAATGTTCTTGAGTAAGCATTCACCCACAAATCGATTCAAGAGCATTTGCACTCTTTCTAGTCGGGTAAAATACACAGCAAGCACCAAGGGAGAATAAGTAATGGTGTTTTTTGTTTCACCTAGCCCCCCTAATTTCTTTTTTTTCTAAATCTCCTTCCCCCCTTGTACCCGCCATGTACAAATCCTGCGCGTTCAGACCCTGCCTGCCCTTTTTCTTGTCCACGTTTCTTTAAATGGTGTTTTCAATCAGTAAACCTTGGAGCCAGAGTTTACTTAGCTCGTCATACTGTTGGCCAAGCTTTCCTATATGATGAACAAACCTTGTCCCCTGATGAATGTAAGCCGTTCGATTCACTGGGGAGCAGAAAATATCAAAGAGAGGTAATGTTTGGTAGTCCGGCAAGGGTTTGTCCAAAAATAGGTGACTTCGATTACCTATCAAAACTGCGCGTGATGGATTCCTGACATTGTAATGTTCCCCAGGGAGGAATTCTGACTTTGCTAATCCTCCTAGCGACTGGAGGTTCGGGTAGATCATGTAGGCGCCGCGACCATATGCATAGTCAACCATGAAGCGTTTCCAGGAGCGTGCCCAAGTGTTGGTCGTGCTGTGGGGCAACCGCAAATGTGGGTTTCCTCTAGCTCCCGCCTTTGTCTCATGAAAAAATGGGGAAGCACCTCTGACCGCAACAAAGGACAAAAACCGCTTCCAGTGCTCTCCAAAATAAACAGGTCCCCATGATGACGGTACGCCATGCAAAAAAACGGGCGATTCCGGTGACACGTGATCTCCTGGCAGCCAAGTGTGCCACGAGGGATCTTGCGTGCTGATCTCGTCAAAGAGGATGGGGGACAGCGAAATACCTAAAAGTGACGGGTCGCGGTTGGAGGCCTTCCAGAGATCATAACTCTCCAGAACATGCAGAATCCATTGAAAGTACAAAGGGGAAACGTCCATGTCGTCTTCCAGGGCAATCATAATGTCGTCTGGGCTCGGATTCTGCCATGCACCTAACCATGATCTCTTTAGGCCCACATGTCCTGATCTGATGTGCAAGAGTTTGGGGCCATACGACCATTTGAAGTCGACAATGAGTTGCTCTACAGCTCTATTCTCTTGCCAGGTGATAGTGGTGTTGTCGCGTGGTCTATCTAGGTGAATGACCAAAGGCAAATCTTTGTCATACGAGGAATAGTCGGAGGTCGTCAATTTGTTTAACAGGTCTGCGGTTGAATCGGCTCTGGCGAACGTAAAGAGATGAATGGTAATGCAGGGTTTGATTTGATTGCATACTGACGCCAGCCTTTTCGGAAGGCTCGCATCTTCAGGAGTTTGACTCACTTCCCCGTGCACGTTGAACTCATGTGTACTGCTTTCAGGCTTGCTTTGGTTACGACTTTTCGTTGTTCCTTCTACGAAATGGGCGCCACTCCCCTGTTTCCAGTTGTCGTGGCCACCACCATGCTGAGACATCGAAGAGAATGAGAACTGGATAACCGCCACTGACAGGACAGTTGCAATCAATCCTGCCTGGTACATTTGCCAAAAGGTACAGGGTCGTCTTTGTCGCCTGATCATATCCTGAACGCGCAGGTTTTGGGAAAAATACAAAGATGGTGTATGGTCAGTACTGTGCATGAAATGATTGTGGGGAACCGCATCGGTTGACTTGTGTGGCGATGTGTGATCCCACCCAATCCTACCTAATAAATGCTGATATGGTACCCAAATAATTGCGTCACAGAAAAAACTATGAGATGAGACCAAAATGCATTTGTTCCTTCATCACCCACGCGTTAACATTTAGTTGTGATCTAGCTATTTAAATTTCGTGGTCATCTTGTCGCTGCTGCGCAAACCAAAGTGGTCAGGCTGTGATTTGTTTTTGAAAGAAGTATGGAAGAGCTATACATGAAGGGGAAATTGGTTTTAAGTTTTTTGGGGCCGACCCAAGGGCAACCTAACACTACTTCGCTCCTTGGGATGCCCTTCGGTCAGCAACGGGGATGGATTCGTGCCCTGCCTTTACAGGCTGCCGGTGTAAGGCATGGGGATGGAGAGGTAGGGGAAGTGCGGCTGTGTGACAAAACGCGGGATTGGCACTTTCCTGCCTGGCGCTATCACTCCTTGGAGAAGCGAGGGCCCGCAGTGGTAACGTAAGAATCCGCCATGGAACCCCAGTCGTCCCAGAGAGGGCCGGCTGCGCGCGCCGAGCGAAAGGACGAGCATGATTCTAGTGATTGTTTCTTTACGGGCTCGGGGCTACTGGGCGAGACTTCACTACAGCTGACGCTTAGCTTCGCGGAACAGCGCTAAGAAAAAGAGGGACGTACGTTTCCTTAGTCGTTGTTGCCTGAAGGAGAGACTCGAGGGCAGACCAGCCCTGGGTTGGCCGGGGCAAGTAGCGGGTAAGGGCGGAGGAGGCCGGGAGGCTTTCGATGTCAGCCGCCAGTGGTTCCATGATGGCCCGAATGCGAGCGGGTAGGACCGCGCGCTTGAAGCGGGGAACAGTTGGGGCCGGAGGGGGCATCACGAGTGGCCTGGCCGAACCTCCGTCGAGATGGTGCGGATGGCTTTGGTCCACTCGAGGTTCCATGCCAAGGCAATGGTAGGTGATGGATAATGGAGTAGCATGCCCCCGGTGTACCGGTATACTTTCCCGTTTCGTTGGTACGCCACGGATAGTCCCTCTGCATAAACGGGCTCCGGAACCCGTTGGCCCTCCTTCTATCCATGTTTTTGGTAGTGTTCTTTCGCTTTCGCCACGTCATTCTACCCTTTCGTCTCGTCCCTTGGTATTTCTCACTGGTCTTATAGCCGCATTCCTAGTTACTTTGAGTATTTATAAAACGCAGCATCGTCCTCAAGGCTTTCAACATTTGTCTACTCCTTTATCAGAAAAGGCTTCGGACACAGCGAAAAGGAAGCCTCGGGCTATTCTCCACATTGGTCCCCACAAGACATCGTCAACCTATATATTTCAAATGGAGGATCAATTGAAAAAAGAGGGTTACATTATACCTGTTGTGAAGACATGTCCAGAACATAAGACACAATGGCATATAAAGCATTTTGCAGGTGTTGCAGGACAATTGAAAGGAGACACGAAAATGGCTCGCACATTTGGCTGCTCTCCAGATCCCCTTGCTGATTTCCAAGACTCTTTGCGGTCTATTTATTCCACCAACGATTCCGCCGGTATCATTCTCTCCAGCGAAGAATTTGATAACCTTGACAACGATAGAGTTGCTGAGCTGGCAAAATTATTGTCAAATTATCAGACCACAGTAGTGATTTACTTCCGACGCAAGGTAGAGCATCTTGTTAGCTACTACATTGAGCTTAATCAGGCAAGAAATCCGCTTCATTCCCCGTCATTTTTCTCTGATTTTTTGGGAAATATGTCGTCAGCTTGGATCCTGTAGCATGGCCCAATGATCCAGTGCATGCTCTCGATGGTTTATGCTACAAACGATTGTTTGAGACGTACAGTAGGCATTTTGGGGCGCAAAACCTCGCTTTTGTCCATTTGAACGGACTGCTAGACGCAGGAAAAGATCCATGGGAAGTCCTTATAAAAGAAGTGATGATGCTTAGCCTGGGAAAAAGATCTGGGGACAATGATGAGGCCGCCTTTTCACATGGAAGAAAGCCGAGGAAGAGCAATGTGTCCCCAAGTTCCATTTCTTTTTCCGTGGCCGACTATTTCTATTTATGGCGATGGGGAAATTACACGACTCCTACTGCAATCGATAAGTCCTCTAGCCCAATCTTGCCAGCAGGAATCTCAAATACAGCTCGATATTTCCTCCTGCCGAAATTAAATTGTGTCTTACCTTTTCTAGGACTCCTGGAAGAAATTTTGCCGAAGCAATGTCTTAATTTGCAAAATATGTGCAAGTTGTGGGAGCTTCAAGAAGAAGATGCTTTCACTCTATTGGGTAGGGAAAGGTCCCATTTGCTCCACTTTGACAAGGGTCACGACAATACGGAGAGGGATATTTCGGGAATCAAATCATATTGGACCCTGCCAGGTTGATGCGGGAAAACTCCTTGAAGAGCATGGGAAGAGTGCCGTAGCTATCATTCTATCATTGTACGAGGAAGTCTTCAACGATGTAGCGGCTAAGATCGACAGTGAATGCTCTTACGATCATATCTACGAGGGTTTGAACCGTTGACCCTGGTCTCTTCTCTCACGGGCCTTCTCTCGAGGCTTCTCGAACAAAATGAGCCAAAAATGAGCTTGATGACGAAAAGTCCGCCAAAATTTAGCACTTTTGGATGTTTCTCCGCATTTTCCATCCTTTGTTGCTTTACAGCTGGCACCACAACAAATCGACAGGGGGCGCTCTTCGTCTCGCTAAGGCGATGAATTATATAGGGGGTTTGAACCGCTGACCCTGGTCTAATTTCTCAAGGGCCTTCTCTCGAGGCTTCACGCACAAAATGAACCAAAATGACGAAAAAATATTTTCCACTCCAAACTTAATACTTGTGCAAGCAGGCGGGTGGGCTGTTTATGGGAGAGGTATCAATAGGAATGAGTTGAGTAGAGATCATGTAGATGTGATACCAATGGTGAGCGATGGGTACAAAGTATCATGAGCCATCGTTTTATATAAAATTTAGAGACGCCGTTCCCGTGTATTTGTTCTTTGGGCGCTCATTACCCTTTCTCTTTCCTAACCTCCCTATCAAACCCCAAAGAAGCTAGTAACATGACCTCTTATTTTCCTGCCTTAAAACGAGCATGATGGCGATCAAGGTTGCTTTCTGGCTGTATAGTTCTTGTTTCCATCTTGTACATGACAAGTGAGTCCAAATTCCTCAGCGAAGGAAGGTTCAGTGAGTCATATGTTAAGAGCGCCTCTTCGAAGCTCAATGAACAAATCAAGACACTTCAAGAAAAGGTGGATATTCTCCAGAAGAGGTACGTGTGTTTGAAATGATTGAAATGACATGCTCTTCTTGTCATAGTCTATTCAAAGTCCCGCGTACATTGAACCATTCACTTGCGCGCTCATCTAGGTTTTGGCTCGAGCCCCTCGAACCCATTAGGCATTACCGCGGAAATTATTACCTAGGCAAGACAGCCGACGTCGAGGATAAGGACCAGGTACGTAAAAAGACGGGGGGCCTACGGCATCTACTTTTGAGCTTACGATTGCTCTTTTTCTTCCCATCCCGTTCTCTCCAATTAATGAATTTCATGTTTTCCTACATAGGCGACACCGTTCCTGCTGGCTAATTTTGTCGACGCCTCGGACAGAAAATTATTTGAGCGTAGAATTTATATCGACTTGGGCATCAAGGACTTTGCCAGCAGCCTTTGCTGGATGATGCAACATTATCCTGTCAAGTTCGACGTCATGCACGGATTTGGATGCCAAACAGATCTCACTAACGTGACGGCGTTGAAAGGTCATATAGATAGCTGTATCAGTGGAACCGCGGCCGAAAAGATGGGCTACACCACAGAAGGGATGATGGACATGCTCCACATCTACCACAACTTCATTGGTCTGGATGAAGACTCGAAGACATCACCGCAAACGCGTGGCCTTGGCCAATTTCTAAAAGACATTGATGTACAGGAAGACGACTTTGTGGTGCTCAAGATGGACGTGGAAGGAATCGAGTTCGATCTTTTGGAGCGCATCATGGCCGATGGCACTTATAAGCTCATTGACGAGGTACGCAAGTTTGCAAAAGAAAAGCTGAAGAACTCACCATCGTGATTAGATTAGAGATTCAGGCAGAAGGTTAACCACCAGGCCCGATAATGATAATCAGAATCATCACCATCCGTTTATAATAATCCCGACAACAGATATTCGTTGAGATCCATTACGCTCACCCGGACATGCGACCATTCGGGTGGGATAAGTTTGAACACACCCGCAGCGATGCGCAAGCTCTGTTCAACAAGTCGCGGGACATGGGCATTTATATTCATCCGTGGCCATAGATACTACTATGCGAGACACGTTAGGCCAGGGAGACTACAACATTTTCTTCCCCTGTTCCATGGCTTGCTAGCATTTTCCTGTGAAGGTAAGTTTTGGAGGAGGGCCACTGCACCCAGATCGCACATAGCACAGGAACAAGTCGTGTCCGTGTCATCTTGATTATTAGAAATAACTTTGATATTTCTTATCATCAAACCATAGGTATTTTCCTGGGAGCCACAGCAGATATCTACTGGGGGAGGGAACTCTTGTCGAGGCGCGGAATGTGGTACGGTATATTATAACTCCATCAGTCGAGTGAATAAGGGGAAATGACGTTCGAGGTAATGCAAAATCAAAAAGAAAAATTCAATTGTTATCAATGTGATCCTTCTGGTGGTTTGAGTCCTGAAGTCCACATACCTATATATGCCGGCAGCGAGCCGATATCCTATTTGTTCTTTGTTGTATATTTATGATCATGACTTAAGAATGCTAAGACTAATCGAACGGTTGGGCGTGCTAGGTTTGCAGCAGGTTGGTGGCCGATGCGTCAGCCAGCCCGATGACCTGAACGAGTGGGGGTTGCCGACAACGCGCCGTCCTGCTCATATTCCGGCTGCGTGCGAAGATGATATGAGTAGGGCGGCCCCCCTATGACGCTTGGAGGCCGAGGATTGCGTCCTCGAGAGAGCAGGTAGCGACCGCAGGGAGCTGCCCCCCCCATGAGTGAAGGAAGAGGGCTAGTGCTGCACGGTCTTCAGGTATCTGCTCGCTTGTGATAATGCCATGGGGATTTCCTCGCCCTGGGCGTTGGGACGGTCCCGGGAGTAGATACGCCAAGCGTCTGAACGCCAACGCCCGAGACGCTGAATAGTGAATGGGCGGCATTCGGCGTAGAAGAGGCCCGTGGTGCCGCCTGAGCGGAAAGAGTGGCCGGAGTAGTCTTGGGCAGGGATTTGGGCGCGGGATAGTCGGCCGCGGAAGGCGTCGACGAATATGCGCTTGGGAAGAGGTGCTCTTTGGCCAAGTCAGTCTGTCGGAAATAGCGGGGTCGAGGCTGGCAGCGACGGGGGATTGTAACCGAGCGCTGAGGCTACGGACGAGAGGTAGCGCCTGAGGTATGTGATTGCGCAGAGGCGGTTCGGCGCCTGATATTCTTGGATGTAAAGGAGTTCCGGGGGCCCTGTTTTGTTGGCCTTGGACTTGCGTATTGTGACGTCCAGTTGGGTGTGGGAGGGATTAGTCCAAGCGACGTCGCCCACTGTCAGTTGGACCAACTCGCAACCTCGGAGGAGGCAGTCGTGTGCGAGTGTAGCCATGGTGAGGAGCTGGAGGTCGTGGAAGTCGGAGGTATCCGCGGCGCGGGCCATGTGCTGTAGGACCTCGAGAGTAACTGGCAGTTTCCGACGCGGAGGGTCGAGGTGTCGCTTCTCCAGCGCGCGCTGGAGATCGCGGATGAAGAAGTCGGAGGAGGCGGAGAGCCAGGGAAAACCGCGCTCGTCGGAGTCGCGCTTGATGAGGCTCTTGATTGTCTTAAGGCTGAATGCGAAGTTGCCGCGTAGGCAGTAGAAAGTGAAGTAGGAGCCGAGGGATTCGAAAAAGACTGGCCAGGGGGCAATGTCCCATGTTCGGCACTGCCGTTCGTAGCAACGGACGGCGGAAACCAGGAAGGCGCGGGAGGATGACTCGAGCGCTTGAGCCCGAAAGTGGTGGGACAGGCGCAGAGCTGCGTGGTACGGTATATGTTGATGGTCTGGACGCGGGGTGGGCGGCATGGCCTGTGAGAGAAGTAGGCGAAGCGGTAAGGTGTAGTGGTGCGCGTGAGATGGGTGTGCGGCTAGCTGTTGGGCATGAGGACGGCTAGGCGGCCCAGGAGAGATTGAGGGGATTTCTCTCGCGGCAGTAGGTCGAGGAGATGGTTGCGCGTGCGCGGAACCCAATCAGCGACCAAGAAAATCCCAAACCGTTCGGCCACCTCGAAGATGTGAGCCAAGAGCTGGAAAGATTGGAGGGATTTGCTGTGCCCTTTGTTGATGGCGAATGCGCTGCCAAGATTGTCTGTAGTGACCGCGAGCAGACCTCCGCGGGAACCGGGGGCCAGGAGATGAACGGCGAGCAGCACAGGAACTAGCTCGTGGTAGGAGGAGCTGTGAGGTTGAAAGTTGTGTGGCGGCGAGGCGGAGGAAGTGGGCCAGGTGCCGCGGAAGATGGAAGGGGGCTGGATCGCCGGGGACGATGACGAGGCCGAAGCCGTCTGTGCCCGAAACATCGGAGAAAATGCGGGCAGTGATCGGCGACGAGCCCTCCGACGGCCAGAAGGGGGCCCAGAGGGGCGTGCGCTGGCCGGAGATGAATCTAGCTCGAAACCAGCGCATGGAGTCGTGCTGGGCGGGCGTGATGGGCTGGAGGTGGCTGCGGGAGCGGTGATATTGTACCTCGTGCCGGAGCCGAGCCAGGTGAGGTCGACCTGCTTGCATCGGAGAGGAGGGACATGATGAAGTAGTTGAAATGCAGGAGGAGGGAGAGGACGTAGAGAATGAAGAGGGCAAACCACGCTTAACTGCGGAGGATATCCGGGATGACAGGGGGGAAGCGGAGGGGCATCAATTATTTTCCCACTGCTTTGCTGACTTGCAGACGCCTGAGGGGGGGCTCCTCTCCAAATATTGGCACGATAAATTCAAATACAAGAATAACGAAATTACAGAAATGAGGAGGAGATGCGTCAACCTCAAAAGGTGTGTATGTCTTCCTCTATTTCCTTTTAATTTTTGGGAGAGATTGAGTTTTTCTTATTCCACCCCCCACTTCCCATATTCCCACTTTCCTCCCACAGGCTGAGAGAGGTGAACAAAGCCTTGGAAGTATGTGAGTGGATCATCGAGGAACAAGACACCTTGGCAACGATGAAGAATGAGGTGTATGCGGCGGCGAGCCGAGCGGCATCGAAGACGACAGCGGCTCGCCTTAAACGCTCAGAAGGGGACATGGAGATCTGGATGAAGGAGCAGCGCAGGCATTATGCCTGCATCACCGACACAGAATTAACATTGGAGATTACGAGAGTGAGGAGGAGAAGGAGGTAAAGCAAGATACCATGCGGAAGACGAACGAAACCCCAATAACTGAGCAAGCCCGGAAGGAGAAAGAGTACAACGCTTCCCTTCAGGAAACCCGCCAGCGGGTAGATTGCCTCGAGGCCCAAATTCTGGAGGTGGGGAGGAAACGGGATGTGTGGAAGCAAAAAAACATGAATTGCAAAAGGGAGAGCAAAGATCTTCAACTATAGGTGCACCCTTTGAAGGGTATGAAGCAGAAGGCGGCGACTTACCGGGAAAAGTGCATGCTGCTAGCCCAGGAAAATAAGAACCACAAGGCTGCCCTCGACAATGCCCACCGCTACGGATGGCGCCTTGCATCGCCGCAGTAGTACCATAAGCATGTATTTAGAGTGGCGGATGTGAGGGAGGATGTGTTTATGTGGTGAGATGATGTTCCATGTAGCATGGAAGGGCAGGAGGAGGGCATGCAAGAAAACAGCGAGATGAGTGGTACGTGGCGGAGGAATAGCTGGGAGTGGGCGGATAGAGGCTTGCATCGCTGCAGTAGTACCATAAGCATGTATTTAGAGTGATGGTAAGCATGTCGATGATTCCAATAGGGCAGACAACGTCTTTTGGAGGATCGAAAGGAGGGGTGCAGATGATCAGGGCCAGAAAATATGCACATTGACGGAGGAGGAGAAGGCTGCATGGGCACTCCGATACTTTAAACCTAAACGCTGTGAAAGAAAAGCAAAAGTAGGTTGGCCATAACTGTCTACCACATAGGGCACTCAATTATTTTGTCATTTAAAGCTGTTTATACTTAACCTAAGTAAACGGCGCCTGTCCATCGAGTACTTACGCAATATAGAGTAAATCAAATCCATTTGGTTAGTGGATAAAAGAATATCTACTACACGCAGGAATAGGCTAACCCTAAAACCCTTGTTCCTGTCCATGTCCACGAACATATGAGATCACGACTTGTTGATGTATGATATTTTTGCATGAGGGAATAGCATGAACGACGAGTTATCCGGTTATATAACCATATCAATTATACATTATGAGGACCCACGTATGGTTTCGAAGTATATTATTTGTAAATGAAATATATTCAAAGCCACAGAGGGATTCTGTCAGCAGCTAAAATCATAATGTAGTCCATATAGTGACAATATGACATACCATGGCATTGGAGGAGGAGAAACGTGAGGAAGAAATAGAACAACAGCAAGAGCGAAACGACGAAGATAACGACAAGAATGCCAGACCATCTGCTTGTCCCCTTCCTCCACCGTTCCACCAGCGCCGCTTGCTCGAGCTTCCACCGCCTTCTTCACCTTCTTTAGCCACACGGTGACCCTGCTCGTGTTGTGCTGGACGGGGCAGCCCTCCATGAACACCCTGTCTTTGCACGCCATTCAAGCACTTCTTCCCCTGCAGGTCAAATTGGTGCTTCACAACAGAGGACATGTCCATCTCGCCCGTCAAGTCCTGAATGCCGAGGAGGCATTCTGGCCTCATCTTCCCCGCCTCTTCCGTCGGCACCTTGTGGTGTGTCTTCTTCCCCTCCATATCCTCGGATCCCAGATGATCGTACACCACGTCGCCACTGTTGGGACTGGTTCGCGACGCACATGACACCCAAAATTCCTGCTGCAGCCGTGCCTCGGCTGGGAATTTCTGGGTTTTGGTCTTGAAATCTGACCGGTCGTCGTTGAAGACGTTTCCCTCCAAGAAAAAAGACTTGTCCAGCACCTTCCTCCTTTCAATCCCACTCGAGAGAGCGTAGGCACCAACATTGAGGCGCTTCATCAGCCAGCCTATGCATCCCCCTTCCTCCGGTGTCCGGCAATCGGCCACAGCTGTGCAGAGCATCTCGTATACCTGGCGGCCGTGGGTGCGTTTGTGGTTGGCTTTTGCCCATTTGACGACATTGCGGACGCGATCGACCAAGTCCGAATCCCGCGCGTGGTCCTTGTTGTAGCACAATCTGACATTGGTCTTGAAGAATGTATCTATGACATCTGCCTTCCTCATGAACACCTCCCACACACGAGCAAAAGTTCCCACGCTTTTCGAAGCCACATAGAGAATCGAGTCCTGGAGGTCCTCCGCCCGTCGGTAGATGGTGGCGGTACTCATATGCCTGTACTTCGTACACGAAATCCTCGTTCGGACGGAGTAGATGCCATTACTTGGTACACTAAATCCATGCCCTGACAGAGTATATGCCTGTACTTTCTACCTGAAACCCACACACTGACGAAGTAATGCCTGTACTTTGTACACGATCACACGACAGGACGAATAACCTACAAAGTGAACGAAGTATAACTCGTCGGACGTGTGATATAACCATATCAATTATACATTATGTGGACCCACATATGGTTTCGAAGTATATTATTTGTAAATGAAATATATTCAAAGCCACAGAGGGATTCTGTCAGCAGCTAAAATCATAATGTAGTCCATATAGTGACAATATGACATACTATGGCATTGGAGGAGGAAAAACGTGAGGAAGAAATAGAACAACAGCAAGAGCGAAACGACGAAGATAACGACGAGAATGAACCACGCGTTACTGAAAATGACATCCGAGACCACGGTGGGGCAGCGGAAGGTTTTTCTGGGTTGCTTTTACTGACTTGCAGCCGCCGCAGATGGAACTCCCCTCCAATTATTGGGAGCAGGAAATCAAAAACATTGTGGGGTATATATACATATATATGTTCATTTCATTTATGTTTCTTACGGGTCTCACTCTGATTTGGATTTTGTGGTCCACCCCTGACATCTACTATCCTCTCCTACGGCTCAGAGACGTAAAGCGAGCTTTGGAGGGATGTGTGAGAATCGTCTATCGCCGAGTATCCTTTACACTCACCGACAGGAGGTTAGCCACCATTAATTGCGGCCGAATCCTCCTTCCCCCATCCTAAGAATTGCACTCTCTTCCACCTGACTCGTAAATGATTGTCGATGACGCATTAGACATTTCGATAATCTGAATGGCTTAACCAATGTCATTTACGATCTCGAAGGGGAACGGGCCATTTTTCTTGATAACAAATGTGTTAATGAACTTGTCAACCAAACCACGGGATTTTTTCTTCGGATTTTCTCTTCTTTCGAGCAAATTATTCCAAACCCCACAAGAGATTGGATGAAGTCAACCAAAAATAGTCAGGATTGGAAGAAGGCCCAAGAAAACAATCGAATGAAGTCAGCGAAAAAATGTTGGGAAACGAGGAATTCCAAAAAACAATCTGGTTGTTTGTTTGACCTTTTTGCTGACTTCATCCGGTTGTATTTTTGGGACTTACTTCCATTCCCGACTGTTTTTTGTTGCTTTCATCCAACCTGTATACCCCTTTTCTTGACCTGATCCAACCCCGATGCTTCCTTTCGAACTTTATCTTTCGACGGTATTCATGCCTCGTTAGTCAAAATCCTCTTCAGTTTCTTCCTGATTTCCTCTAAACCCGACTATTTTCCCCCTACAATTTCCACCCTAAACTGTTTCTTCCTCACTATTTCCAACCCCGCTATTTTCTTCCTGATTTCATTCACTTGTTTTTTTGGGACTTCTTCTATCCCCGATTGTTTTTTGGGAACTTCTTCCAATCTCTTTACTCTTTTCCTGCCTTGATCCGCGAGCTCCTTTTCTTTCGTCTGTGATCACGGGCCAACCAGAGTCAATTAGAAGCTGGACCTGAACAGAGAAGGTATCGGTAGGAAGGATAAGCGTATGTGCGATAGAACCAAAAAATACATTATACTAGGAACTACCTCTTCCGGTGTCCATCGGCGGTAGCGTTCGCCCAATATTGAATTGTTTGAATATCTGTAAAAGTGGGACGTGATAATGTTGTCAATTCATGCACTGCACACCTATAGTAGGGTTTGGGTCAGGAGAAGCATAAGCATGTATTTACTGTCGTAGATGTGATCGTGGAGGTGGAGAGCGAGGGTCCCCAGTAGCACTCTGCGGGGGTGGCGGAGAGAGAGCATGCGAGACGACAGCGAGATGGCCAGCATGTGGCTGTGGTGTGGCTACACTGTATGAAGCTCTGGCTCGACGCATTTAAACGTCTCCAGAGATGATGCTATCACAGTAAATGCATCCTTGTGGTACCACTCTATCGACGGAAGCAGAGCAGGAGGGAGGAGATGCAAAAGGGGATACAGATGGGAAGTTAGAGGAAGGAGAAGAAGGACGACAGACGAGGAATTAAATTTCACGTATGTTTACGCATTTTGGAACCTTATATCTGATGAGCAGTTAAATAGTATTGTTGCGGCGGTGGATAGGGATGTCATGAGCCAGAATGTGACAAATCAGTGACGCTCGCCCACACATTCCTTTTGTCAATTTAGACTGTTAAGGCTGCGAATAAACGATCACGATCATATCGTTCGCGTCGTACGTTGGAAGTATTCAGGTCCGCATTTGTCGTTTCAAAGACTTATCGTAATCGGATGTCCTCGTCGGTCGATTACCATAACTATTCGGGTTGAATCACTGACCCTGGTCTGTTTTCTCAAGGGCCTTTCCTCTAGTCTTCGCGCACAAAATGAACCAAAAATGAGCTTGATGACAAAAATCCGCCAAAATCTAACATGTACAATAACAAAAATATAGCTCCATGCGCACAGGCTATTTGGCTCAACATGCTTTTTTATTTGAGTTTTATACTTGAAGCTTATCTGTAAGTGATACATCGAGAGAATGTAGAGATGATTGACAGGAGTTACAATAGGGATTTAAATAAAAACAATTAAAAGATTGCCTCGCTTGATAGGTAGAGAGTGGCGCGCTGGAAATGTGACTGTTCGATAAATGAAAAAATAATGAATGGGGAATAGAAAATATTCCTAATGAAGTGAGAAATATCAGGATCTCTCACACAACATTGTTGTGGTAGTCAATTGCCTTCTCCTCGCGCGAACATGTATCATTTTGCCGGCCGCCAGAATCATGCAGGGAATGTTCGAACTAGTTCGCTTATTCGATTAAGAACTATTTCGATCACGGTAGTTCGATTTCGAGACTTAGTTGCTCGAGTTCAACCACGAATTGCATTTATTTACATCAGCCTGAAGAGGCTTTGAAGTTGTTTAAGGGTGATTGGAAATCGAGAGAATCTCCATGGCCTCGTAGTCTGGTGGGACTATATGGACCCAGATTTTTATCTCGCTCTCGGGTTCCAGCTATACACTTCTTCTTTATCTTGCCATTTCCCATCCATCATAAGCATTCTGCACCCTCTGGGACTCTTGAACATCTTGGGAAATGCTGAAGGAATTTTGATGATCGCGCTTTTTCCGAACTATTTTAAACTCGGTCCCTCTGAACTCGACTCCTGAAGTAAACTCTTAATCCGTGATTTTGAACACTCTTAAATATCATGCGCAAATTCGACGACTTGTGGACGGTGCAAATAACATCACCTTCGTCATGTGCGAATTACAGGCACCGCCGTTGCACCATTCTGATGTTCCTGACCAAGCCTTAAATGACATGACGACGACACCCTCCTCCCCCGACTGGATGCCCTTCAGATGTCCCAATGGCGCCGTCGCCTCCTCGCGTGCTTCGAGCCCAATACCGTCCTCTTTGGCCGAATTTTTCCAACCAAGGCCACCCATTTTACCCCTCTTTCTTACTACAAAATAAAAAGGCATTATCGTCTCTGTTAGGGTTAGGGTTAGGGTTAGGGTTAGGGTTAGGGTTAGGGTTAAGGTCACGCTCCTGGCGCGGTCGAGCAGATAAAACACCGCTTTGCCTCGTTCCTTATCTTTATGGACAAGCGTCACCCTCGTAACAAGAATTACAAAAAGTGGACCAACACCCGCCGATGGGGTTGATCACCTAGCAGGAAAAGTATAGAAGAGAGAGCACACCACCAACAAAAAGTAGAAACGGACACAACCACCCACCCTCCTCCTCTCCCTTGTTGACTCGTCGTTCTTGCTTCCTTACGATACACCACAAGCAATCCAAAGCTAACAAAAAAAGAAAAAAAAAAAAAAATACAAACAATTTTAAGGCCGTAGGCCTCTTAGGTTACGCCTACTCTCACGTTTCTTTTTCTATCATTAGCTGACAAATTGCTGAAGTATAATATTCCCGTCTCTCATTATATCGGACAATGCCATGTTTCCCCCCGACAATTACGATGTGTCATTCTTTATATTTCCCATACCCTCTTTTTCCTGAGTACGGTGCTCTGTCCCTCGTGCGAGATACGATGTGTGCCCTACTTCATCGGGCAATGTTCGAACGTAATTGCGTTGCCATCGCGTGACCTTGGGCATGTTTTTGGATAGTCACCTGATACTAAAGTAAATAATTAGTTCAAATCCAATGACCACCATCAGCTCATGCATATGTCTACGGCGGGCCACTTAACAAGCCTCTCACCCCTAAGGACACCAGCGTTTGTTGATAAAGATCATTTCTACCTGAGCATAATTTGACTTGGTCACAGGCTCCATACTTGCTACATAGTAGCCGGCTCCCTCCAAGGCACCAAAAAGCCGGTTCATTTGGTCGGCATTTATCGGCTTGTGGGTACCGAAAGGATGTAGCTCCACTGCCAGCATTTCGGAAAATTAATGCGCAGGTATTAAAATTGAAGAAAATGCAGAGGATGGCATGCTTTATAGGCATGTGCCCTGATATCCATCCGTATTCATGAAAAGCTTTACGGTTAAAAACGATATCGTAATATTCAGTCACAAGCCCCCCCTCGCGGGGCTCTAGCGGCAGAGCCCCAGGCGAAAAATGCAAATTTGCCTATCAAACACGCATTTTTCCATCAAAAAAAGGGCTTCGGGCTGGCTGGGATGGCTTTAGCTCGGCCCCAAAGAGGACTTGGGTGTACCCCTGGACCCCAATACTAGCCAGAGCGTCATGCATGAATGGAATGTCACCAATGATTAGGGTCATCCATTTGGGTCTTCTAGTATTGGTGACGGCCCTGGGAGAGAGTTGGAGAGTTTCTCATTTTTTCAATACATATCTCAAATAAATAGACAGCGTTGCCATTGTTCAGCAGAGCAATGATATACTTGCTTTATATTTCAAATAAATAAATAGATAGCGTTTCCATTGTTCAGCAGAGCAATTATACGCGTACTTCTTCACGACCACATTGACTACCTTATGTTGTATTCCTCTGTGAGAGAAGTACTCTTCTTGTGAATGAGATCTGGCGTTACATTTGGTGACTCGTATCTATCATTGTAGAAAAGGAAACTGACATTCTTGCTTTTTCCCTCCTCCCCCTCTTATCCCTAAACATCTCTTTTCCATATGGCAGAAACTTTCACTGTGAACTATGGTTCCGAGATCACCACATCGTCTGCCATCTCGGCAAACCACAGCTGTGATTCTTTTACTCCATTTCCTGGTCGTTCTATATATTCAGTTCTGTTTTATGGCCACTCGCCGGGAACAACATCGCGACCATCTGACTTTGAATTCGTCTAAAATCGGGCCGCTAAAAATTGCATTTCATGTACTCGCAACGAGACAAAGTGTGGTCGAGTACCTGGCCAGTCATTCTGAGGAATGGTTCGCTGAGCTAAGGGCGGTTGGAAAGCTCATCTTTACAGTTGGCGCAGCTACTGAGGCTCTTGATCCCCGTAACGAGGAGGCGCTGGTGAAAATTGCATCGCTGTATCCGGATAGCATTTTCGTACAGCATGTGAAGGCTAATGATATGGAGTATCCACCAATTGCTAAGACAATCCAAGCATTTGAGTTATTGAGCAGTAAGCTAGCGCATGAGTATGACTTCATCTACAATTTAGACGATGATACGCATTTTCATCCTTTGCGCATGGCTGCACTTCTCATGCATCGGAATTCCAAGGAACCTTTGTACATGGGTCGACCGCAGCATTCCTGCAAATGCTTTTCAGGTCGATCTCAGGAAGCAAATTGCACTGAAGCAGCAGGCACAACCTATTGTAGCGGTGCTGGGTACGCCTTTAGCAGCTCCACCCTGAAGGCCATGACAGAGACCTGGTTAAAATGCTGGACCGACCATCAGGACACGTACACAAACCTATGTCAATCAAGTGACATGTTCATTGGCTACTGCCTGGACAAATATGCGCATACGACATGTTCAGCAGCCTCCTTTTCGGGGGTCATACGACCACCATCGCCTGCATTAGAGAGCGCCGCTATGCAGGCTTACATTGAAGATGGTGTCCAGGTGGCATTGTCAACCTCCGTTGAAGTCCCGACACATGGGGTCTCTTGGGGCCCACTGCAGCCAAATGGATGGTCACTCCATATACACACTTTACTGTGTCAAGACCCCTCCCATGTGGGCGGGATAGGTCAGCGTCAACACATCCCCAACACGCACCTTTTTGATGAAAGCGACAACCGCTTGTGTGCTTATATGCATCCGATGAAGGTGAACGGCAGGTTGAGCGCGCCACATTTCCGTTATGCAAGGTTTTTGATGAACAAGAAGGTTGAAACATCTCTATCATCATCAGTTGAAATCGGAAAGCACGGTAAAACTCCCGACCGTCGGTGTCGTCTTGCTATTAATATCCAAAGTGCCCCATCCCAGGTGGAAATGCGCGACCTACTCCGATCCACGTGGCTGCAAGTTGCTCAAGCTCTTGGAGAGGACGTGGTTCGTTTCTATTTCGTACTTGGCCATCCTCGGGAGCCTCTGGCTCCTCATATTCAATTGGAACTTGAACGAGAAATGCGGACCTCCCGCGACATGCTGGTTTTGAACTTTACTGAATGTTACCATTGCATCTACAACAAACTTTTAACATGGTACGAATGGGCCATTGATAATACAGAATGCGATTATATCTTAAAAGTGGATGACGATGCCTACCTGCGCCTGATCCCACTCTTGAACTATCTATCGCGTTTTGGAGCCGGCGCTGCTGAAAACATATATTTTGGCATGACGTTTCAGGGCTGGGACAAGTTTAACACGTCAGGAGCCTCACCTGTGGTGAAGAATCCCAACAACAAGTGGTACTTGTACGACTTATATCCACATGAATACTTGCCGCCCTACGTAACTGGAAATGTGCTGGGTTTGTCACGCAACCTCGTTGAGCACGTACTGCGACGCAGCCAGAGGGACCAGCAAAATTGGCGTATAGATGACACGGCTGTTGGTATCTTTATCTCGGAACTCGTGCAAAATACTTCCAACGGCATGCCCATTGTCTATGCCAATACCGATGAGTACTGGAAGGCTGACCAAATGTGCACCGAGAATTCCATTTGGGACAGCCCGAACTTTTCTTATGGTTTTAACATGTACGATCGATACGAAGACGATTTGGATGGAATTTTTTGCGCGCGCACCGATCACAGTGGGTGGCCAAATGAGCAGGCACGTAACGTCAACAAGAAAGAGTTGATGCTCTATACAAGCGAATCGCGAGCTACACTCCGGTATGCCTCCCCACCTTGGACACCGGGTTTCAATGACAGAAACAAATATGGCCACCAAATTGTCGCCGACTGGCTGGCTGTTAAAAATGGTAACCTTTATGGAGGGGTAGATGTGCTCATTGACGCGTCGAAGTATGATCTTGACACTTTCAATGACTTCCATATGGTCCAAAAACGAGCTGTCGCGTACGGCGTGGCTCATGGCATATGTTCAAGGGATGGTGCAGACGTGAAAGCCATATGGAAACAAACTGTACGATTTGGAGGTTACCTTGCCACCGCCACGTGCAGGAAGGAGACTAATACAGTCTATTCACTCTTCTTACCGCATGGCATGTCTCACTCCTCGGCGGTATTACACCATCAGGTTTCCAATGACTATTTAGCAATAGTCATTCCGGCCGGTTGTTTCATCGAGGAGCTGATAGCATTTGTCCACCATTTGAACGATGCACTTGTTGGCATTGGCGGTTATATCCGTGTAGTCATTGGCTGGGGCGAGTGTAATGGGGAGGGTGAAGCCTTAGTTCATCAGTCAGAATCAGCAGCATCCAATGGAAGCCATTTATTGAAGGATGCGCCTTCAATCCATGAGCGTATCACCGACATTACAGGTCCCAGTGTTGCCGTCAAGTTGATTCACACCCATCAGCCGTTTTCAAGATCTTCCACGCTTGCAAGCGCCTTGCAGAAGACTTGGCCAAAGGAACTCGTGGTTATACTTGACGTCGACATGCGCGTTAGTCCAACATTTTTTAGAACGATCAAAGGGGTTGTCGTCCAACGTCAAACCATCTATTTTCCCATCCCTTTCTCCAGATACAACCCGACCCTTATTGACCGTTGGTTGGACCTTCAGTCTGTTGAAAATGTCACTCGTCCTTATTTTCACGAGACGTTTACCATCTCAAAAAGCACTGGCCACTGGGTTCAATATGGCTACGGTATGGTCGCCGCGTATGCCAGCGATTTACGTACGCTCGAAGGTTACGATGTATCGAATAAGGAATGGGGTATGGAAGATGTGGACTTATACAAATCAGCCGTGGCCTCCCATCTCGAAGTTCTGCGATTGACGGATCTGAATCTTGTCCACATATACCACCCCAAAAGCTGTAAACGGTTTTGTGATAATGCCCTGCCCGGCCGTTATAGAATGTGCCTGGGGGCAAAGTGGTCCACTGAAGGCACAAACATCATGCTGGGTCTTCTACTTGAAGATAAAATCATGTAGAGCAAAACAAACCACAAAAACGTCTTTCGCTCATATAGATGTCGGAAACGTGTACGCTGAAGCCATTTCTTCATGGCCTGTATGGAATGGATGTGTGTGTAGGAATGTGGTGCATTTCACGTACAAAGGATACCTCATTACACCCTCACAACCCTCACAAGAGACTAGCTACTCCATAAGGACTTATTTTGTTTCGATTTTTTGCTTTTCACGAGATGACTTCAATATCATGACACTTCGCATGTGTAAATCTCGACAGCGTTTGGGTCCTTGGAAATAATCCTTGAAAACGTAGTGTTCGTTTGTTGTGGGACTTACGGGCTCTGGGCCGTTCACCAATAAGGACGGATCTAGGATGAGCTGTCGGTCCGCCATGGGGGCAAAAGGAATACCCCTCACCCTATCTCCAATCCCGCCACATGAGTCCCGGTTGGAGTAGCATAGAGGGACCAGTTTTCGGTTCTTGGGCTTCTCAATGTCCCCGAATATTGACAGGAAGTGAGAAATTCCAGACGTATCAAAGTCATTCCCATCTCCTTCTTGGAAAAGAAGATCTTCGTAGATATTCACAGGAACCACCAAACAAACACGGTGTTCGAATATTATTAACAATGAGCACGTCAGGATAAGGGCCAGGTACGAGAAGCAACACTCGTTTGGAAATGTTGCCTTAGTCCTCTGTAATTGATGCAGCTACATCGGGAAAATTAATTAAGTCTTCGTGCTGCAGGCACAAGGAAGGGAAGACAGATACACGCGTGAAAAAGCGGTTCAAGGTCAGTTCCGTATCTTCCAATGCCTGTGAGCCTGTCTGTCTGCTAGTCGTCAAATCATGTACAGAACAGAGCGATATAATGCTGTGTAGAACTCCTAATTTCGGTCAACAATAACAATTCACTGACTATCTATTGTCTTTCACTTCTCATTTTGTTATTATAGAAGTGTTGCGCACAAAACTTCTCGCGATGACATCGGTCAAAGCAGGGACATGACAAGACGATTTCGAGCAAGGGATAGCGCAACTGTACCACAAGAGGCCCATGCTCTGGCATCTAAGCTTTTGGATGCAAACGTTGCACCATGATCGAGCTTGGGAGTGTATGCTCTATTTGTGTGAGGAGATAATAGATGATATCATCAATCCCAACGGGTAGAGATCCTAGTGGTGCGAGTGCGATGAGATCAGCCGTCAATGAGGATACGCTCATAGTCTCTGATGCTTCCAGATTGCCATAGCATCGTTTTGCCGGGTCGTGCATAGGCGTTACACTGTTTTCTGTACTGCAAAAGAGCTTCAAAATGAAAGGACCATCGCTTTCAATCGAATGCTTTTTCAAATCGTCCCGTGATATCTTGAGCAACTCGCTTGATTCAACGATCAGGGCAACTTCGGGTCGAGGCGAGGGAAACACAAAGTCTTCCAACCTCCATCTCATGAGTTGACTATGAGAAACTTGATCCCGATGTCCTCGGATCAAGCTTTCCCGAACGTCAGCAATGACCATGTTCGGAAACGCAACAAAAGATTGCCTTGTATAGAGTTCATACATCTTGCCCAAAGGAAGCATGTCGAATGGCGACTCCCATGAGCTTGCAATTGCGATAATTTCATCAAGAATAGAACTATCCAAGCCCAAAGCAAACGATCCATACGTGTGAAATAAGCGAGGCTGGTAATACCCGTCTGTTATTGCCAGCGTCTCATTGACACTCGTCCAGTCATATTGTGAGGCACCTAGCTGAACAATCTTCCAATCGTGCCTAATCTTGGAAAAGAATCCACGTGCTTCGTTGCTAAAGTTATTACATAAGATGATATCATCATCTAGGATAAGGATCTTCTGGTGGTCATTCTTAATTGCATCCGCAAATACGTCCAACATAGTATGTATATAGCCAAATGTAGCCGCCGATTCCATGAAGTGATGACCTAGTAAGACTTCCCGATCCGCGTATTCAGGAAATACTTGGAGCTGCCCAAGTTGACGCTTGCGATATTCGTTGTACATGTTGGAAACGGCAGCGTCGCTATCAGTGGTGGCTCGCATGACTTTGTAGCTTATGCAGTATGTGCGCAGTTGCTTATCGATACGTAGTAGTTTACCCAAGGAACCATTCGCATTTTTGACGTACACCATATCAAAGACATGATTTAAGTTGTAAGGATCTGTATCCATCGCAAAAGGATGCGTATTTAGCTTTGCGAACTCGTACTGCCATAGATTTACGACAGCAAGTGCAAATACGATTTGCATAAGGCGACGACGCGTACCCAAATAGACAGCGCTTCTACCAACATGTTTTCTTCTATGTCTTGAAAGAACTGTTCTTTTATCCATTGAGAATTCCTGTCGCTGGACAACACCAGGCGAAAAATATTAGATTGTTATATATTTTTATTGCCAAATAGTGCTCAAAGTTTTATACTCCGCGCTCAAAACGCCTATTTTGCGAACAAACTCTCTACCTTGGCGAATGTAAACTGCACGATCCACAAGCGAACAAAACATGTCAAACAAGGGCAGTCTATGGAAGTCTGGCCATTGCATGCCCAACAATATATAACTGCAATTGGTTGTCAAAAACGCATGCATGGGAGAGTACGAATACTCTCCATTATGCTACCCAGGGGGAAAACGCGACGTTACCAAGCCTTTCGAAGCCCTCAAGTTCGGATGCATCATGTAGGCGCCCCGGCCGTACGCATTTAACTTCAGGTGTTTGTTATTAACATCTACTCATGCTCTAGCTACTATCAACCGGTTAGAGGGCCATTGGAGAAAAGGACATACGAGGTGGCCGGCAGGGGCACTTTGACCAATCTACTTGCTAACATAATTTACTATGTATATTCGATTTTTGAAAAAGAGGAAAAATTGGATGCTGCTGAAGTTGCTAATACTAGTGGCAGTACGATCGTAGTACTGCTGTAGTGACCGTCATCAGCAGTGGTTCTCCAGACAAACCACAACAACTTATTCACGAATCCGCGAGGCCCAAATAGGATACTGTGCTTGATTTGGCGGCCAGGTTTCGTCAGAAAGTAGGACACAACCCAATTGTTTCCGAGTTACACTCGAAATACTCTGATCATGACGATTATCCATGAATTCAGGGTTTGCTTTTTTGGCTTCGTCATTGTATTTATACTTAACCACCGATCTCGGCCTGATATGTGATTCAATTTGCTCAACCATTGTCGTAAATGGTTTCCTTTTTGCAGAATCAAAACCGTTCCGGCGATTTGCCCCGATTTTCGGATTGAATCATTCTTCGTCACGTTCAAGGCTTGAAAGATGACTTCGATGGTATAATGATCTTCCGGTTTGTGCAGTTGAAAGCCAATCACATCGTATGGGGATTCTTGTATCATTTGCAAATACTCTCTGAACCGAGATTCCCCCGCTTTATTGAGTTGACATCCTGCATCGATGTAGACCAAAAAGTCACCCTCGTTCATCAAATCTAAGGTCATTCCAATCAATGCTGACTTCCATATCCAGTAGCCCCCTCCACAACTCAGAGATAGAACATCCTTATACTTTTCTTTAAAATCTGACGGGAGATCCTCAGGTCCGAGCGCTTCTATAGAGGCAAACCAACCTGTATCATTGGCTTCTTGTAGGATCCTCTATTTTGATTTAGTAAACTTGTTATCTCCGAAGGTACGGAAAAAGACTTGCGGCCCCTTGACTGTTGCTGTTGCTGCTTGAGAAGGCTTCGAGGGAAACGTCAGTCACCCCAAGATGCAAAAGCAGAACTACAGCCAGCAGTCCTAAAGGCAGCAATGAACCTCTTCTACTACTAGCAGCAGCAGTAGATTTCCCTTGCAACCTTGGACTTGAAATCGGCATGGTGATGAAGTAATGCTGATGGTGGTAGTGAGAAAAGACAGGAAGGCAATGAGGAGAGCTATTTTTAAATTTTAATCCTTGTCGTGGTTTACTTCCTGAAGTCCACAGACTTTTATTGTGTGAGTTAGTGATTCAATTACTGACTTATCATAAGGAAAGAGACATCGAATCCCAGTCTTTTTTCCCTGAACAATCTTTTTTCCCTAATCTGGGGCTCTGCCGCTAGAGCCCCGCGAGGGGGGGCTTGTGACTGAATATTACGATATCGTTTTTAACCGTAGAAATATTCATGAATGCGGATGGGTATCAGGGCACATGTCTATACAGCATACCGTCCTCTACATGTTCTTCAATTTTAATACCTGCGCATTAATTTTCCGAAATGTTACACGGGTCCCAGAATCGAGAACGGCAATTGATCGCAGAACCTCTAGCATGTGATTTATATTTGCAGGTGTGTGCAGGAAGGTAAGTACACGTGAGATAAGGGCGGGAAGATGGTTCCAAAGGGTAAATCACCACAGTGACACATAGTACTCAAGTCACAAAAACAGAGTCATAAACGAGTTTATATGGGCGCTTTCAGCCAGATGCCGCTGGTCGTTCGCAAGATGAATTCCTCCTCTCCCTCTTTCACTTTAGGTGCCCTTGATACAGAGTGTTCTGGCTACCGTGGAGGGATATGGGAAGCAAAAGAATACTTGAGCAATACAATGCTATATTATTGGTTGTTGCGTTGCCATTCACTTAAGTACCTCTATCCTGTCCCGAAACACAGATACATGTCTAGGTGACTGCTACAAAGATTGTCACTATAATATAGATATAAGGAGTAAAGGACGCCTGCAGGTGATGTTGTGTCCCATTTACCAACATCTTTTGCCACGGATTATCTGATACTGCGTTGATTCAGCCTGCCAGGGAAGTTTACGTTAGAAACCCTAGATACAGACGAGCTATCGGGTGTCACATAGAGCATCCGCGCCCCTAGATAAAATCAAGCGATTATGAAACACAAAAAAGGGAGAAAATACACAATGACAACCATAAATAAAGGTAGAGGGGAAGTAAAGAAAACCAAAACCATTTTCCTGCAGGAGAGCGAAGGCAATAAAACATTTCTGCTCCTTTGGACATGAAGATGACATTGCCCCATAAAAATACATTAGCAAACTAGACATATTATAAAAGGTATCTTTAATTTGTATCCAGGTCACACGTTGGACGATTATTCTGCCAAAATGGCCCGTACGACTCATTGTTACGGTAGTCGTCAACTGTCGTCGATAATCATGTGATAAGTCATAGTCGTGCATGATTTCCATCGAAAACGACTACCAGATGTCGTAGTCGTGTCTGATTTTTATCGAGCGACGACTAGCAGTCGTCGCAGTCGTGCATGAATGTTATCAAGCGACTACTATTCAGTCGTCGCGTTCGTCCATATTTTCATCGACCTACGACAATATACAACTTATAGCCGTCACAACGACCTTGAACACTGTAAATTGTCGTTATCCAGCGGTTTAGAAGTGAATCAAAGGTTGGATGACTACTCTGTGAAGATGGTCTGTACGACTGACTATTATAATAGTCGTAAAAAGTCATTGATAGTCATGTGATTGGTCGTAGTCGTGCATGATTTCCAACGACTACGACGACTAATAGTCGTGCATGATTTCCATCAAGGACGACAAACGATCGACAAAATTATACCGGTAGTCGTTCAACGTGTGATCCAGGTGCTTTACAAGGGGTCGGAACGCTCAGGGAGAGGGCTTCCTATGAATTTGTCCTAAGTGTTCCGTTGGCCACCACATTATCACAAATGCAAGTGCTGTACTTACAAGCAACACATTTATCTTGGTTGGTGTACTTACAAGCAACACATTTAACTTGGTTGGAGTCGAAATTATGCACTCAAAAAAGGTTGTCGCATTTTTGGTTTTTCGATGGGTTTTCTAACCTCCCCGCAAAAATATTTATTGTTGCTTCTTTCACCTTCAACAAATTTATTTACATCCATTTTGTGAACGGTAGTCAATGCAGCCTTCTCCTCCTCCATCAATCTACACATTTTACACCCAGAGAGGCAATAGATGGCATTAATTTGGTGTTTAGAGTGTATGTTTGTGTGTATTTGCTATCTCTTGAATAACTGATTTTGATGTTCTATGTTCTATATTCTACGTATTTATTTTTTTGGGAAAAAAATAAATAACCCTCCATTTCCTTAGAATATCGCTAATGACCCTCCAATTGCGCGTATATAGTATATGTAGCATATCAAGCTTTGCGCTCAAGGCCCGGACTTTTCAAGGGATATCATGCCAATGTGTTTAATCCTAATCTTCGGTCGGTCAGTATCGTTCTTGATAGATATTTCGACTCGATCGACACGTTCCATTCAGGAACTACAATTGAAAAGGAGGGAGACGGGGGCGTACTTCCCTATTGCCGATCAAGGAGACGGCGATTCCCTCCGCGCCGAAGCGGCCAGTGCGACCGACGCTAACCCTCGGATATAAGTCTCAGGGGCCCTGGTGGTGTATGAGTACGATTATTTGGATCGAATGCATTAGATGTATGATAACTCGCATATCGTGTATGACCACTTGCATGACTTGTACGACTATTCGCGAGGGGTGCATTCCTTTCATGCTCTGTGGAAGAACGTGGTGGAATCAGTCCCTCCCTCCCTCCCTCCTTGACTTCCTCCATCCCTCCTGATCCCGTGTCCGTGAAGCTCCCCTCCTCGTCACTCCGGGCCACGCGCGGTTGGAAAGGCATGTCAAAATTCACGACCCACACTATGCCTAGGTAGGTAGAGAGGTGGGTAGGTAGGAGTGGAAGGAAGGAGGGAGGGACGTCGGGATGTGGCAATAAAACCCTCTTCTCTACTGTCGGTGATTCTTCTGCCACCTCAGGCCAACTTCATCCCATCTGTTGCTTCTAATCCTTTTATCTCCCTCCCTCCCTCATTCCCTCCGTCTCTCCCTCCCTACCTTCCACGTCAATGCCCCGGGAGAGCAAGTCGGTGGCGACCAGCACGTTCCGATGGCCCTGGGTGAAGTCAGCGAAATAAATGTCGCGCTCTAAAGAGAAAGGAAGGGAGGGGAAGAGGGAAGAAAGGGAGGGATTGGAGAAGGGAAGGGGGAGGAAGAGAGGAAGGGATGACTTGATAAACAATTTATGCCAGGGGGGTGGAAAAAGAGAGGAAGGAAAGAAAGGAGGCATTTGTTCCGTGAGGGACGGAGGGAGGGAGAGAAGAGGAGCACTCTCCATTACGTCCAGATATTTGTTTACAAAGCAGCAGGCCCTCACGGTGTACAATCCGACGCAGCAGATTGATTCCCTTGTTGCCACATGTTTTTGCTTGCTTTCGCTGTGCACGTAAGGCTGGCTGGCTGACCCTTGACAGAGAGTAACACCACGTGTCCACATGTCGTGCCTGCACTCCGCCGCCCCCGCCCGCCGCCCCCTCTCTGTCATTAGCCCTCTTAAAACCCTCTCCCAGCTCCCATCTCAAATCCACCTGCCCATACATGCAGTGTCACAAATTGCCGGAATCAAGGACCGACATTCTGCGATAGTAGACATCGCTTCAATACGAGGACGCGCATCTGGTATTCACAAGACCAAAGGCTTCACAAAGGGAAAGAAACACACGCGGTAGTAGAAACGCTGTGCGAATACATCATGAGCAAAAGAGAAGGGTTAGAAAGGAAGAATATGGAGTACATGTTTGAGATAGACATTCACCAGAAAATGAGCATGCTTCTCCATCGCTGCCATCAATCTGCTCATGCTCTTTCTCATTATTATACCCGCGTTTTCTTTGTACCTGAAATATATTTCAAAATATATGGACAAACAAGCTGCTGCTGCTCCCTCCTTCTCATCCTTTCCCCCTCCCTCGCTTCATTGCTACGTTGATGTGATGCTCCCCTTCTTTATCCCTCCATTCCTTCCTCCCTCCCTTGTCCTTCTCCCCTGGATGAAGGTGGAGACGAAGACGTTGTAGTCCTCCAGGTTAAGAACCGCGTGCCATCACATGGAGTGAAAGTGCTGAGGGGAGAGAGGGAGGCAGGGAGGAAAAGGTGGGTGGGGGGTAAGGGGAAATGATTCGATTTATATTTTAAACTCGGTCCCTCTGAACTCGACTCCTGAAGTAAACTCTTAATCCGTGATTTTGAACACTCTTAAATATCATGCGCAAATTCGACGACTTGTGGACGGTGCAAATAACATCACCTTCGTCATGTGCGAATTACAGGCACCGCCGTTGCACCATTCTGATGTTCCTGACCAAGCCTTAAATGACATGACGACGACACCCTCCTCCCCCGACTGGATGCCCTTCAGATGTCCCAATGGCGCCGTCGCCTCCTCGCGTGCTTCGAGCCCAATACCGTCCTCTTTGGCCGAATTTTTCCAACCAAGGCCACCCATTTTACCCCTCTTTCTTACTACAAAATAAAAAGGCATTATCGTCTCTGTTAGGGTTAGGGTTAGGGTTAGGGTTAGGGTTAGGGTTAGGGTTAAGGTCACGCTCCTGGCGCGGTCGAGCAGATAAAACACCGCTTTGCCTCGTTCCTTATCTTTATGGACAAGCGTCACCCTCGTAACAAGAATTACAAAAAGTGGACCAACACCCGCCGATGGGGTTGATCACCTAGCAGGAAAAGTATAGAAGAGAGAGCACACCACCAACAAAAAGTAGAAACGGACACAACCACCCACCCTCCTCCTCTCCCTTGTTGACTCGTCGTTCTTGCTTCCTTACGATACACCACAAGCAATCCAAAGCTAACAAAAAAAGAAAAAAAAAAAAAAATACAAACAATTTTAAGGCCGTAGGCCTCTTAGGTTACGCCTACTCTCACGTTTCTTTTTCTATCATTAGCTGACAAATTGCTGAAGTATAATATTCCCGTCTCTCATTATATCGGACAATGCCATGTTTCCCCCCGACAATTACGATGTGTCATTCTTTATATTTCCCATACCCTCTTTTTCCTGAGTACGGTGCTCTGTCCCTCGTGCGAGATACGATGTGTGCCCTACTTCATCGGGCAATGTTCGAACGTAATTGCGTTGCCATCGCGTGACCTTGGGCATGTTTTTGGATAGTCACCTGATACTAAAGTAAATAATTAGTTCAAATCCAATGACCACCATCAGCTCATGCATATGTCTACGGCGGGCCACTTAACAAGCCTCTCACCCCTAAGGACACCAGCGTTTGTTGATAAAGATCATTTCTACCTGAGCATAATTTGACTTGGTCACAGGCTCCATACTTGCTACATAGTAGCCGGCTCCCTCCAAGGCACCAAAAAGCCGGTTCATTTGGTCGGCATTTATCGGCTTGTGGGTACCGAAAGGATGTAGCTCCACTGCCAGCATTTCGGAAAATTAATGCGCAGGTATTAAAATTGAAGAAAATGCAGAGGATGGCATGCTTTATAGGCATGTGCCCTGATATCCATCCGTATTCATGAAAAGCTTTACGGTTAAAAACGATATCGTAATATTCAGTCACAAGCCCCCCCTCGCGGGGCTCTAGCGGCAGAGCCCCAGGCGAAAAATGCAAATTTGCCTATCAAACACGCATTTTTCCATCAAAAAAAGGGCTTCGGGCTGGCTGGGATGGCTTTAGCTCGGCCCCAAAGAGGACTTGGGTGTACCCCTGGACCCCAATACTAGCCAGAGCGTCATGCATGAATGGAATGTCACCAATGATTAGGGTCATCCATTTGGGTCTTCTAGTATTGGTGACGGCCCTGGGAGAGAGTTGGAGAGTTTCTCATTTTTTCAATACATATCTCAAATAAATAGACAGCGTTGCCATTGTTCAGCAGAGCAATGATATACTTGCTTTATATTTCAAATAAATAAATAGATAGCGTTTCCATTGTTCAGCAGAGCAATTATACGCGTACTTCTTCACGACCACATTGACTACCTTATGTTGTATTCCTCTGTGAGAGAAGTACTCTTCTTGTGAATGAGATCTGGCGTTACATTTGGTGACTCGTATCTATCATTGTAGAAAAGGAAACTGACATTCTTGCTTTTTCCCTCCTCCCCCTCTTATCCCTAAACATCTCTTTTCCATATGGCAGAAACTTTCACTGTGAACTATGGTTCCGAGATCACCACATCGTCTGCCATCTCGGCAAACCACAGCTGTGATTCTTTTACTCCATTTCCTGGTCGTTCTATATATTCAGTTCTGTTTTATGGCCACTCGCCGGGAACAACATCGCGACCATCTGACTTTGAATTCGTCTAAAATCGGGCCGCTAAAAATTGCATTTCATGTACTCGCAACGAGACAAAGTGTGGTCGAGTACCTGGCCAGTCATTCTGAGGAATGGTTCGCTGAGCTAAGGGCGGTTGGAAAGCTCATCTTTACAGTTGGCGCAGCTACTGAGGCTCTTGATCCCCGTAACGAGGAGGCGCTGGTGAAAATTGCATCGCTGTATCCGGATAGCATTTTCGTACAGCATGTGAAGGCTAATGATATGGAGTATCCACCAATTGCTAAGACAATCCAAGCATTTGAGTTATTGAGCAGTAAGCTAGCGCATGAGTATGACTTCATCTACAATTTAGACGATGATACGCATTTTCATCCTTTGCGCATGGCTGCACTTCTCATGCATCGGAATTCCAAGGAACCTTTGTACATGGGTCGACCGCAGCATTCCTGCAAATGCTTTTCAGGTCGATCTCAGGAAGCAAATTGCACTGAAGCAGCAGGCACAACCTATTGTAGCGGTGCTGGGTACGCCTTTAGCAGCTCCACCCTGAAGGCCATGACAGAGACCTGGTTAAAATGCTGGACCGACCATCAGGACACGTACACAAACCTATGTCAATCAAGTGACATGTTCATTGGCTACTGCCTGGACAAATATGCGCATACGACATGTTCAGCAGCCTCCTTTTCGGGGGTCATACGACCACCATCGCCTGCATTAGAGAGCGCCGCTATGCAGGCTTACATTGAAGATGGTGTCCAGGTGGCATTGTCAACCTCCGTTGAAGTCCCGACACATGGGGTCTCTTGGGGCCCACTGCAGCCAAATGGATGGTCACTCCATATACACACTTTACTGTGTCAAGACCCCTCCCATGTGGGCGGGATAGGTCAGCGTCAACACATCCCCAACACGCACCTTTTTGATGAAAGCGACAACCGCTTGTGTGCTTATATGCATCCGATGAAGGTGAACGGCAGGTTGAGCGCGCCACATTTCCGTTATGCAAGGTTTTTGATGAACAAGAAGGTTGAAACATCTCTATCATCATCAGTTGAAATCGGAAAGCACGGTAAAACTCCCGACCGTCGGTGTCGTCTTGCTATTAATATCCAAAGTGCCCCATCCCAGGTGGAAATGCGCGACCTACTCCGATCCACGTGGCTGCAAGTTGCTCAAGCTCTTGGAGAGGACGTGGTTCGTTTCTATTTCGTACTTGGCCATCCTCGGGAGCCTCTGGCTCCTCATATTCAATTGGAACTTGAACGAGAAATGCGGACCTCCCGCGACATGCTGGTTTTGAACTTTACTGAATGTTACCATTGCATCTACAACAAACTTTTAACATGGTACGAATGGGCCATTGATAATACAGAATGCGATTATATCTTAAAAGTGGATGACGATGCCTACCTGCGCCTGATCCCACTCTTGAACTATCTATCGCGTTTTGGAGCCGGCGCTGCTGAAAACATATATTTTGGCATGACGTTTCAGGGCTGGGACAAGTTTAACACGTCAGGAGCCTCACCTGTGGTGAAGAATCCCAACAACAAGTGGTACTTGTACGACTTATATCCACATGAATACTTGCCGCCCTACGTAACTGGAAATGTGCTGGGTTTGTCACGCAACCTCGTTGAGCACGTACTGCGACGCAGCCAGAGGGACCAGCAAAATTGGCGTATAGATGACACGGCTGTTGGTATCTTTATCTCGGAACTCGTGCAAAATACTTCCAACGGCATGCCCATTGTCTATGCCAATACCGATGAGTACTGGAAGGCTGACCAAATGTGCACCGAGAATTCCATTTGGGACAGCCCGAACTTTTCTTATGGTTTTAACATGTACGATCGATACGAAGACGATTTGGATGGAATTTTTTGCGCGCGCACCGATCACAGTGGGTGGCCAAATGAGCAGGCACGTAACGTCAACAAGAAAGAGTTGATGCTCTATACAAGCGAATCGCGAGCTACACTCCGGTATGCCTCCCCACCTTGGACACCGGGTTTCAATGACAGAAACAAATATGGCCACCAAATTGTCGCCGACTGGCTGGCTGTTAAAAATGGTAACCTTTATGGAGGGGTAGATGTGCTCATTGACGCGTCGAAGTATGATCTTGACACTTTCAATGACTTCCATATGGTCCAAAAACGAGCTGTCGCGTACGGCGTGGCTCATGGCATATGTTCAAGGGATGGTGCAGACGTGAAAGCCATATGGAAACAAACTGTACGATTTGGAGGTTACCTTGCCACCGCCACGTGCAGGAAGGAGACTAATACAGTCTATTCACTCTTCTTACCGCATGGCATGTCTCACTCCTCGGCGGTATTACACCATCAGGTTTCCAATGACTATTTAGCAATAGTCATTCCGGCCGGTTGTTTCATCGAGGAGCTGATAGCATTTGTCCACCATTTGAACGATGCACTTGTTGGCATTGGCGGTTATATCCGTGTAGTCATTGGCTGGGGCGAGTGTAATGGGGAGGGTGAAGCCTTAGTTCATCAGTCAGAATCAGCAGCATCCAATGGAAGCCATTTATTGAAGGATGCGCCTTCAATCCATGAGCGTATCACCGACATTACAGGTCCCAGTGTTGCCGTCAAGTTGATTCACACCCATCAGCCGTTTTCAAGATCTTCCACGCTTGCAAGCGCCTTGCAGAAGACTTGGCCAAAGGAACTCGTGGTTATACTTGACGTCGACATGCGCGTTAGTCCAACATTTTTTAGAACGATCAAAGGGGTTGTCGTCCAACGTCAAACCATCTATTTTCCCATCCCTTTCTCCAGATACAACCCGACCCTTATTGACCGTTGGTTGGACCTTCAGTCTGTTGAAAATGTCACTCGTCCTTATTTTCACGAGACGTTTACCATCTCAAAAAGCACTGGCCACTGGGTTCAATATGGCTACGGTATGGTCGCCGCGTATGCCAGCGATTTACGTACGCTCGAAGGTTACGATGTATCGAATAAGGAATGGGGTATGGAAGATGTGGACTTATACAAATCAGCCGTGGCCTCCCATCTCGAAGTTCTGCGATTGACGGATCTGAATCTTGTCCACATATACCACCCCAAAAGCTGTAAACGGTTTTGTGATAATGCCCTGCCCGGCCGTTATAGAATGTGCCTGGGGGCAAAGTGGTCCACTGAAGGCACAAACATCATGCTGGGTCTTCTACTTGAAGATAAAATCATGTAGAGCAAAACAAACCACAAAAACGTCTTTCGCTCATATAGATGTCGGAAACGTGTACGCTGAAGCCATTTCTTCATGGCCTGTATGGAATGGATGTGTGTGTAGGAATGTGGTGCATTTCACGTACAAAGGATACCTCATTACACCCTCACAACCCTCACAAGAGACTAGCTACTCCATAAGGACTTATTTTGTTTCGATTTTTTGCTTTTCACGAGATGACTTCAATATCATGACACTTCGCATGTGTAAATCTCGACAGCGTTTGGGTCCTTGGAAATAATCCTTGAAAACGTAGTGTTCGTTTGTTGTGGGACTTACGGGCTCTGGGCCGTTCACCAATAAGGACGGATCTAGGATGAGCTGTCGGTCCGCCATGGGGGCAAAAGGAATACCCCTCACCCTATCTCCAATCCCGCCACATGAGTCCCGGTTGGAGTAGCATAGAGGGACCAGTTTTCGGTTCTTGGGCTTCTCAATGTCCCCGAATATTGACAGGAAGTGAGAAATTCCAGACGTATCAAAGTCATTCCCATCTCCTTCTTGGAAAAGAAGATCTTCGTAGATATTCACAGGAACCACCAAACAAACACGGTGTTCGAATATTATTAACAATGAGCACGTCAGGATAAGGGCCAGGTACGAGAAGCAACACTCGTTTGGAAATGTTGCCTTAGTCCTCTGTAATTGATGCAGCTACATCGGGAAAATTAATTAAGTCTTCGTGCTGCAGGCACAAGGAAGGGAAGACAGATACACGCGTGAAAAAGCGGTTCAAGGTCAGTTCCGTATCTTCCAATGCCTGTGAGCCTGTCTGTCTGCTAGTCGTCAAATCATGTACAGAACAGAGCGATATAATGCTGTGTAGAACTCCTAATTTCGGTCAACAATAACAATTCACTGACTATCTATTGTCTTTCACTTCTCATTTTGTTATTATAGAAGTGTTGCGCACAAAACTTCTCGCGATGACATCGGTCAAAGCAGGGACATGACAAGACGATTTCGAGCAAGGGATAGCGCAACTGTACCACAAGAGGCCCATGCTCTGGCATCTAAGCTTTTGGATGCAAACGTTGCACCATGATCGAGCTTGGGAGTGTATGCTCTATTTGTGTGAGGAGATAATAGATGATATCATCAATCCCAACGGGTAGAGATCCTAGTGGTGCGAGTGCGATGAGATCAGCCGTCAATGAGGATACGCTCATAGTCTCTGATGCTTCCAGATTGCCATAGCATCGTTTTGCCGGGTCGTGCATAGGCGTTACACTGTTTTCTGTACTGCAAAAGAGCTTCAAAATGAAAGGACCATCGCTTTCAATCGAATGCTTTTTCAAATCGTCCCGTGATATCTTGAGCAACTCGCTTGATTCAACGATCAGGGCAACTTCGGGTCGAGGCGAGGGAAACACAAAGTCTTCCAACCTCCATCTCATGAGTTGACTATGAGAAACTTGATCCCGATGTCCTCGGATCAAGCTTTCCCGAACGTCAGCAATGACCATGTTCGGAAACGCAACAAAAGATTGCCTTGTATAGAGTTCATACATCTTGCCCAAAGGAAGCATGTCGAATGGCGACTCCCATGAGCTTGCAATTGCGATAATTTCATCAAGAATAGAACTATCCAAGCCCAAAGCAAACGATCCATACGTGTGAAATAAGCGAGGCTGGTAATACCCGTCTGTTATTGCCAGCGTCTCATTGACACTCGTCCAGTCATATTGTGAGGCACCTAGCTGAACAATCTTCCAATCGTGCCTAATCTTGGAAAAGAATCCACGTGCTTCGTTGCTAAAGTTATTACATAAGATGATATCATCATCTAGGATAAGGATCTTCTGGTGGTCATTCTTAATTGCATCCGCAAATACGTCCAACATAGTATGTATATAGCCAAATGTAGCCGCCGATTCCATGAAGTGATGACCTAGTAAGACTTCCCGATCCGCGTATTCAGGAAATACTTGGAGCTGCCCAAGTTGACGCTTGCGATATTCGTTGTACATGTTGGAAACGGCAGCGTCGCTATCAGTGGTGGCTCGCATGACTTTGTAGCTTATGCAGTATGTGCGCAGTTGCTTATCGATACGTAGTAGTTTACCCAAGGAACCATTCGCATTTTTGACGTACACCATATCAAAGACATGATTTAAGTTGTAAGGATCTGTATCCATCGCAAAAGGATGCGTATTTAGCTTTGCGAACTCGTACTGCCATAGATTTACGACAGCAAGTGCAAATACGATTTGCATAAGGCGACGACGCGTACCCAAATAGACAGCGCTTCTACCAACATGTTTTCTTCTATGTCTTGAAAGAACTGTTCTTTTATCCATTGAGAATTCCTGTCGCTGGACAACACCAGGCGAAAAATATTAGATTGTTATATATTTTTATTGCCAAATAGTGCTCAAAGTTTTATACTCCGCGCTCAAAACGCCTATTTTGCGAACAAACTCTCTACCTTGGCGAATGTAAACTGCACGATCCACAAGCGAACAAAACATGTCAAACAAGGGCAGTCTATGGAAGTCTGGCCATTGCATGCCCAACAATATATAACTGCAATTGGTTGTCAAAAACGCATGCATGGGAGAGTACGAATACTCTCCATTATGCTACCCAGGGGGAAAACGCGACGTTACCAAGCCTTTCGAAGCCCTCAAGTTCGGATGCATCATGTAGGCGCCCCGGCCGTACGCATTTAACTTCAGGTGTTTGTTATTAACATCTACTCATGCTCTAGCTACTATCAACCGGTTAGAGGGCCATTGGAGAAAAGGACATACGAGGTGGCCGGCAGGGGCACTTTGACCAATCTACTTGCTAACATAATTTACTATGTATATTCGATTTTTGAAAAAGAGGAAAAATTGGATGCTGCTGAAGTTGCTAATACTAGTGGCAGTACGATCGTAGTACTGCTGTAGTGACCGTCATCAGCAGTGGTTCTCCAGACAAACCACAACAACTTATTCACGAATCCGCGAGGCCCAAATAGGATACTGTGCTTGATTTGGCGGCCAGGTTTCGTCAGAAAGTAGGACACAACCCAATTGTTTCCGAGTTACACTCGAAATACTCTGATCATGACGATTATCCATGAATTCAGGGTTTGCTTTTTTGGCTTCGTCATTGTATTTATACTTAACCACCGATCTCGGCCTGATATGTGATTCAATTTGCTCAACCATTGTCGTAAATGGTTTCCTTTTTGCAGAATCAAAACCGTTCCGGCGATTTGCCCCGATTTTCGGATTGAATCATTCTTCGTCACGTTCAAGGCTTGAAAGATGACTTCGATGGTATAATGATCTTCCGGTTTGTGCAGTTGAAAGCCAATCACATCGTATGGGGATTCTTGTATCATTTGCAAATACTCTCTGAACCGAGATTCCCCCGCTTTATTGAGTTGACATCCTGCATCGATGTAGACCAAAAAGTCACCCTCGTTCATCAAATCTAAGGTCATTCCAATCAATGCTGACTTCCATATCCAGTAGCCCCCTCCACAACTCAGAGATAGAACATCCTTATACTTTTCTTTAAAATCTGACGGGAGATCCTCAGGTCCGAGCGCTTCTATAGAGGCAAACCAACCTGTATCATTGGCTTCTTGTAGGATCCTCTATTTTGATTTAGTAAACTTGTTATCTCCGAAGGTACGGAAAAAGACTTGCGGCCCCTTGACTGTTGCTGTTGCTGCTTGAGAAGGCTTCGAGGGAAACGTCAGTCACCCCAAGATGCAAAAGCAGAACTACAGCCAGCAGTCCTAAAGGCAGCAATGAACCTCTTCTACTACTAGCAGCAGCAGTAGATTTCCCTTGCAACCTTGGACTTGAAATCGGCATGGTGATGAAGTAATGCTGATGGTGGTAGTGAGAAAAGACAGGAAGGCAATGAGGAGAGCTATTTTTAAATTTTAATCCTTGTCGTGGTTTACTTCCTGAAGTCCACAGACTTTTATTGTGTGAGTTAGTGATTCAATTACTGACTTATCATAAGGAAAGAGACATCGAATCCCAGTCTTTTTTCCCTGAACAATCTTTTTTCCCTAATCTGGGGCTCTGCCGCTAGAGCCCCGCGAGGGGGGGCTTGTGACTGAATATTACGATATCGTTTTTAACCGTAGAAATATTCATGAATGCGGATGGGTATCAGGGCACATGTCTATACAGCATACCGTCCTCTACATGTTCTTCAATTTTAATACCTGCGCATTAATTTTCCGAAATGTTACACGGGTCCCAGAATCGAGAACGGCAATTGATCGCAGAACCTCTAGCATGTGATTTATATTTGCAGGTGTGTGCAGGAAGGTAAGTACACGTGAGATAAGGGCGGGAAGATGGTTCCAAAGGGTAAATCACCACAGTGACACATAGTACTCAAGTCACAAAAACAGAGTCATAAACGAGTTTATATGGGCGCTTTCAGCCAGATGCCGCTGGTCGTTCGCAAGATGAATTCCTCCTCTCCCTCTTTCACTTTAGGTGCCCTTGATACAGAGTGTTCTGGCTACCGTGGAGGGATATGGGAAGCAAAAGAATACTTGAGCAATACAATGCTATATTATTGGTTGTTGCGTTGCCATTCACTTAAGTACCTCTATCCTGTCCCGAAACACAGATACATGTCTAGGTGACTGCTACAAAGATTGTCACTATAATATAGATATAAGGAGTAAAGGACGCCTGCAGGTGATGTTGTGTCCCATTTACCAACATCTTTTGCCACGGATTATCTGATACTGCGTTGATTCAGCCTGCCAGGGAAGTTTACGTTAGAAACCCTAGATACAGACGAGCTATCGGGTGTCACATAGAGCATCCGCGCCCCTAGATAAAATCAAGCGATTATGAAACACAAAAAAGGGAGAAAATACACAATGACAACCATAAATAAAGGTAGAGGGGAAGTAAAGAAAACCAAAACCATTTTCCTGCAGGAGAGCGAAGGCAATAAAACATTTCTGCTCCTTTGGACATGAAGATGACATTGCCCCATAAAAATACATTAGCAAACTAGACATATTATAAAAGGTATCTTTAATTTGTATCCAGGTCACACGTTGGACGATTATTCTGCCAAAATGGCCCGTACGACTCATTGTTACGGTAGTCGTCAACTGTCGTCGATAATCATGTGATAAGTCATAGTCGTGCATGATTTCCATCGAAAACGACTACCAGATGTCGTAGTCGTGTCTGATTTTTATCGAGCGACGACTAGCAGTCGTCGCAGTCGTGCATGAATGTTATCAAGCGACTACTATTCAGTCGTCGCGTTCGTCCATATTTTCATCGACCTACGACAATATACAACTTATAGCCGTCACAACGACCTTGAACACTGTAAATTGTCGTTATCCAGCGGTTTAGAAGTGAATCAAAGGTTGGATGACTACTCTGTGAAGATGGTCTGTACGACTGACTATTATAATAGTCGTAAAAAGTCATTGATAGTCATGTGATTGGTCGTAGTCGTGCATGATTTCCAACGACTACGACGACTAATAGTCGTGCATGATTTCCATCAAGGACGACAAACGATCGACAAAATTATACCGGTAGTCGTTCAACGTGTGATCCAGGTGCTTTACAAGGGGTCGGAACGCTCAGGGAGAGGGCTTCCTATGAATTTGTCCTAAGTGTTCCGTTGGCCACCACATTATCACAAATGCAAGTGCTGTACTTACAAGCAACACATTTATCTTGGTTGGTGTACTTACAAGCAACACATTTAACTTGGTTGGAGTCGAAATTATGCACTCAAAAAAGGTTGTCGCATTTTTGGTTTTTCGATGGGTTTTCTAACCTCCCCGCAAAAATATTTATTGTTGCTTCTTTCACCTTCAACAAATTTATTTACATCCATTTTGTGAACGGTAGTCAATGCAGCCTTCTCCTCCTCCATCAATCTACACATTTTACACCCAGAGAGGCAATAGATGGCATTAATTTGGTGTTTAGAGTGTATGTTTGTGTGTATTTGCTATCTCTTGAATAACTGATTTTGATGTTCTATGTTCTATATTCTACGTATTTATTTTTTTGGGAAAAAAATAAATAACCCTCCATTTCCTTAGAATATCGCTAATGACCCTCCAATTGCGCGTATATAGTATATGTAGCATATCAAGCTTTGCGCTCAAGGCCCGGACTTTTCAAGGGATATCATGCCAATGTGTTTAATCCTAATCTTCGGTCGGTCAGTATCGTTCTTGATAGATATTTCGACTCGATCGACACGTTCCATTCAGGAACTACAATTGAAAAGGAGGGAGACGGGGGCGTACTTCCCTATTGCCGATCAAGGAGACGGCGATTCCCTCCGCGCCGAAGCGGCCAGTGCGACCGACGCTAACCCTCGGATATAAGTCTCAGGGGCCCTGGTGGTGTATGAGTACGATTATTTGGATCGAATGCATTAGATGTATGATAACTCGCATATCGTGTATGACCACTTGCATGACTTGTACGACTATTCGCGAGGGGTGCATTCCTTTCATGCTCTGTGGAAGAACGTGGTGGAATCAGTCCCTCCCTCCCTCCCTCCTTGACTTCCTCCATCCCTCCTGATCCCGTGTCCGTGAAGCTCCCCTCCTCGTCACTCCGGGCCACGCGCGGTTGGAAAGGCATGTCAAAATTCACGACCCACACTATGCCTAGGTAGGTAGAGAGGTGGGTAGGTAGGAGTGGAAGGAAGGAGGGAGGGACGTCGGGATGTGGCAATAAAACCCTCTTCTCTACTGTCGGTGATTCTTCTGCCACCTCAGGCCAACTTCATCCCATCTGTTGCTTCTAATCCTTTTATCTCCCTCCCTCCCTCATTCCCTCCGTCTCTCCCTCCCTACCTTCCACGTCAATGCCCCGGGAGAGCAAGTCGGTGGCGACCAGCACGTTCCGATGGCCCTGGGTGAAGTCAGCGAAATAAATGTCGCGCTCTAAAGAGAAAGGAAGGGAGGGGAAGAGGGAAGAAAGGGAGGGATTGGAGAAGGGAAGGGGGAGGAAGAGAGGAAGGGATGACTTGATAAACAATTTATGCCAGGGGGGTGGAAAAAGAGAGGAAGGAAAGAAAGGAGGCATTTGTTCCGTGAGGGACGGAGGGAGGGAGAGAAGAGGAGCACTCTCCATTACGTCCAGATATTTGTTTACAAAGCAGCAGGCCCTCACGGTGTACAATCCGACGCAGCAGATTGATTCCCTTGTTGCCACATGTTTTTGCTTGCTTTCGCTGTGCACGTAAGGCTGGCTGGCTGACCCTTGACAGAGAGTAACACCACGTGTCCACATGTCGTGCCTGCACTCCGCCGCCCCCGCCCGCCGCCCCCTCTCTGTCATTAGCCCTCTTAAAACCCTCTCCCAGCTCCCATCTCAAATCCACCTGCCCATACATGCAGTGTCACAAATTGCCGGAATCAAGGACCGACATTCTGCGATAGTAGACATCGCTTCAATACGAGGACGCGCATCTGGTATTCACAAGACCAAAGGCTTCACAAAGGGAAAGAAACACACGCGGTAGTAGAAACGCTGTGCGAATACATCATGAGCAAAAGAGAAGGGTTAGAAAGGAAGAATATGGAGTACATGTTTGAGATAGACATTCACCAGAAAATGAGCATGCTTCTCCATCGCTGCCATCAATCTGCTCATGCTCTTTCTCATTATTATACCCGCGTTTTCTTTGTACCTGAAATATATTTAAAAATATATGGACAAACAAGCTGCTGCTGCTCCCTCCTTCTCATCCTTTCCCCCTCCCTCGCTTCATTGCTACGTTGATGTGATGCTCCCCTTCTTTATCCCTCCATTCCTTCCTCCCTCCCTTGTCCTTCTCCCCTGGATGAAGGTGGAGACGAAGACGTTGTAGTCCTCCAGGTTAAGAACCGCGTGCCATCACATGGAGTGAAAGTGCTGAGGGGAGAGAGGGAGGCAGGGAGGAAAAGGTGGGTGGGGGGTAAGGGGAAATGATTCGATTTATATTCCACGCTGTATTTAGTGTGACTTTTTGGTGATATTGATAACCACCATGGCCTAGCCTCTGAACATATCGACAGCTTTGAGGCATCGTTTGATGAAACACATTCGGACATCATTCTTCCCTCGCTCCCTCGCTCCCTCACCAGTATTTCCCCGGAGCTGATGTCGCAGATGAAAGGCATAGCGTTCGTTCCTGCCTCCGGACATGTCCCATAGAGAGGGAGGGAGGAAGGGAGGGAGGGTAGGGGGATGATTCTGCGCTGCTTCTTAAAATAGGATGCGTGCCTCGAACTCTATCGCTCACTCCTCCTCTCTTTTTTTCTTCTTCCGATATGAAGACCTTGAAACAGAAAAGAAACCACAAGGTGAAAGACCTGAGACGAGGAAAAAGAGGAAGACAGATTGATAAATCCACGAGAGAATGACTCGACGTGCGCAATAAGTACAATAATTTCTCTAAATCCCTGACCAAATAGAACAGCGGGAAGCGCGCAATAACAATCTCATATATTTAAGATATTCCGAGGGAGCAGCTGCCGCGGTAAGCAGCCTTGTGATGAGTTGAGAGGCTGAACGCTGAACGAGGACATTTCTGCAGAACGTGGAGATGAAGAAAGGTAAGCAAATGGGTACTGCTTAGGATGTTCTCGATTGTTTGGTCGAGAACAAGGAATACAGCGACAACAAGATACAGAGAGGGATGGACACGCATCGCGCAACTTTGTATTTGCGGATTTGGTGGATATGGACAGGGATGTGGTGAGACACATGGCAGAGATCAGATCTAACCATTGCTTCATGAACAGATAATCAATAAAAAATCGCATAAGAGAGCAATTATCTCTTTTCCAATATCTTAAGTACGATGCGATGGCAATCCTCTTCCAAATGATGGATATGTTGGAGGGGCAAATTGTTATCTTTTTGTCTGGCAGCACACAAGCTGCGATGTAATGCGGGCTGTGACGTACCATGTAGCAGAAGTAGTCAATGTCAAAGGAGGAGACATATTATTGAGGATTAAAGAAGCTAGTTCTTCACGTATCGGACAACGACTCAGGGGAGTTTATTGTCTATTAAGCGCAAGGGGAAAAAAAGAAAAAATTGTGGTGGGAAAAGAGTGGATCTTCGTTAACCCTAACGGGGAATGTACTCTCGGGAGAATGTGGCAGGGAGAATGTTAGGATGTGGACAGAGTGTAAAGGTGATAATGGTCCATGTTACTGTTATTATGTCGAAATTTCAAGCTCAGTACAGAAAATAATTATACAGATCGAGCGGAGGGGTCCGGATGATCAGGGCCAGGAAGTTTGTATCTTGACGGAGAAGTAGATCGATGCATTGGCATTCTTGATAATGTAGGTATAAGTAAAGTTGTTCGTGACAAAAATAACTATCATATGTACATTTCTTATGTATTTTTGGTCTTTTTTGCTATCAGCTCGAGGTAGATGGAGATATTACTAAATCAGCCACCATAAACCCAAAATGCGACTTTATTTGGGCAACATAAATTTGTCTCCAACGATGCAAGATTACACACGGCGTTCAATTAGACGACACGCGCAATATGGAAGGTAGGGGATCACCATGACACATGACGCAGACAATGCCCTGCATTCCATTTGCAAGCGCCATGCAGACAGATACGTAGACACCGGGATTGTTAGTGACGACGCGACAGTCTAGCCTCTCTACCTTCCGGGACGATTTGAAGATTCTGACGGTAGTTAGAGCTTTCAAAAGCGCCAAGTTATCTTCCGCGTCGACAAGGTTCCAGAAGCTGGACCCCAGCAGCTGCGAGGGCTCGATGTGAAAGACGCACTGAGCGGCCTCGTTGATGTACAGCACCTTGCACTGAATGTCGGGGGAAATGACACATATCACGTAAGGCGCATGGTCGACAATATTTTTGTAAATTCCCATACGATTTACGTCGCTGCGCAGGTCACCTTCCAGACTGTTGCGGCGATGGCGAGATGAACAATTGTAGATTTTGGCGCGTATCTTACGTCGCTTCACTTTCTCCTCCACCGTTAAACCCGACAAGTCCTCTTTTGACGCTCTTCGCTGCTTCTCTGTACTCTGTTATACAGGATGAACGAGTAAGTGTAGAGAAATAGAGAGTCCCTAAAAGATGCTATGCCAAACACGCAGCCAAGGACACTTCTCTCATATCTCTCGCCGGAATATACTTATTCATAATCTTGAAGTATCTGCCAGGCAGCAGTCCCACAAAAACGCCCATTACACCAGCTCGAATCTCTTGTGGCGGAAGGGGGGCCTCGCCCAGCGGTGCAATTGGTGGGTAAAGCTTGACATCCGAATGCTCAATGAGTGGGAATTTATTCATCGAAAAGTTCTTCGTCGACTCCATCACATGCTGCCTTTCAAGCGGCTGCGTTTGGCATTGTGTGGGGTAGTGGAGCTGCATAACTGGGTGACTTCTATTGAGGTGACGATGTTGCTGATGCTGATGCTGTGTTTTGAAGGATGACGAGACCTCGGAGAGTACATTAATCATCTTGTACTTGAGGATAGAATGTTGATGAATGGTTGACGAGCGAAATTTTTGCTGATATTGGGTCACAGAGGATTGCGAAGAGTTGTCGACTGCCTGCTTCATGATTTCTGAGACTTTGTGGGGGGGTGTATGTATGTGCATTGGTGAGTACACGTTCGAGGGATAGATCTGCTGAATGTATGTTGTATGAATACAGACGTGCCCCGGGATCTGCAAGGAGGAGAAAATTCATGGAAATACGGCATTGACCTCTGCGCGCATAACCTTAACAGAGACATGAGATGACGTTTAAAGAGAATCAGCATAATATACACATAGGGACAAGCTATGGAATGGTGGGCACTGATCGCTGTCGAGAAACATACTGTGATTCGTCGCCAGGAGAGAAGTGGCCAATAATGAGGAATATGGCCGCTTGGAAACGGGAATAGGGTCCGCGGCGACGCAGCATGCTGCCAAGCTGCACAGGGCTGCAGCGCCGCCGTGTACCTCTTTCTTGTCCAAGACAATGGATGATAAACTGCTGTGTTGCTGCTTCAATTTATGGGGACAGCCGCGCTGTTTCTGGTCACACGGCTGCTCAGCAGTGGAACCAAAGCTTTCCATAAGAGTATGACGTACATCGAACGCCATTCTAGGCTTCTTTAAGTACGACAGCGACTACGCAATTGATCGCAGAGCCTCTGACATGTGATTTATATTTGCAGGTGTGTGCGGGAAGGTAAGTGCACGTGAGATAAGGGCAGGAAGATGGTTCCAACGGATTAATCACCACTGTGACAAATTGTACTCAAGTCACAAAAACAGAGTCATAAACGAGTTTATATGGGCGCTTTCAGCCAGATGCCGCTGGTCGTTCGCAAGATGAATTCCTCCTCTCCCTCTTTCACTTTAGGTGCCCTTGATACAGAGTGTTCTGGCTACCGTGGAGGGATATGGGAAGCAAAAGAATACTTGAGCAATACAATGCTATATTGTTGGTTGTTGCGTTGCCATTCACTTAAGTACCTCTGTCCTGTCCCGAAATACAGATACATGACTAGGTGACTGCTACAAAGATTGTCACTATAATATAGATATAAGGAGTAAAGGACGCCTGCAGGTGATGTTGTGTCCCATTTACCAACATCTTTTGCCACAGATTATCTGATATTGCGTTGATTCAGCCTGCCAGGGAAGTTTACGTTAGAAACCCTAGATACAGACGAACTATCGGGTGTCGCATAAAGCATTCGCATCCGTAGATAAAATCAAGCGATTACGAAGCACAGAAAAAATTGGAAATACACAATGACAGCTAACAATAAAGGTAGAGACGAAGTTAAGAAATCCAAAGCCATTTTCCTGCAGGAGAGCGAAAGCAATAAAGCATTTCTGCTCATTTAGACACGAAGATGACATTGCCCCATAAAAATACATTAGCAAACTAGACATAGTTGTTGTAAAAGATATCTTTTTTAATTTGTATCCAGGTCACACGTTCGACGACTATTCTGCAAACATGGCCTGAACGACTGATTATTACGATAGTCGTCGATAGTCGTCGATAGTCATGTGATTTATTGTAATCGTGCATGTTTCCCATCGAGACCGACAAACAGTCGTCGTAGTTGTGCATGATTTCCATCGAGCGACGACTAGTAGTTGTCACAGTCGTGCATAGATATCATCAAGCGACGACTATTCGGTCATCGCATGCGTCCATATTTTCATCGACCTACGACAATATGCAACTTATAGCCGTCACAACGACCTTGACCACTATAAACTGTCGTTATACAGCGGCGTAGAAGTGGATCAAAGGTTGGATGACTACTCTGTGAAGATGGCCTGTACGAATGACTATTAATCATTTAATTACAGTCGTAAAAAGTCTTTGATAATCATGTGATTAGTCGTAGTCGTGCAGATTTTCCATTGTGAACGACTACAACTACTAATAGTCGTGCATGATTTCCATCAAGGACGACTTCGACGACTATTGGTCGTGCATAATCGAAGGACAGGATGACTAACGATTGACTAGATTATACCGGTAGTCATCCAACGTGTGATCTAGGTGCATTATAAGGGGTCGGAACGCTCAGGGAGAGGGCTTCCTATGAATTTGTTCTAAGTGTTCCGTTTGCCGCCACATTGTCACAAACGCAAGTGCTGTACTGGATGAGGGGCAGAGCTCTAATTTCATACCAGTTGAAGCGTAAGGAAAATCAAAAACCAGCCAGTCCCATTAATGTACTCTTTCCCCCCCCCCTCTTTCCCTACAACGCACAGAAAGGGCTCTGCGAGATCATGTCGCCCGCTGTCACCGACCTCCTGCATGGTACGGGCTTCGTGCAAATGAAATAATGAAGTATGCCCCGGGGGACTTCTCGTTCCTTTTTCTCAAGCGTCACGACAGCCCGGACGACCCGTCCAAGGCCACCTACCTGCCCATCTTCCGCTGTATGTCCGACCAGACCACCGTCTCCACCAACCACGGCACGGGCATTGTCACCTACACGTCGCCCGACCTCTCTTGTGAGCTGACCTGTGTGGTCGGGCAGGACAGGACCTGCTCGATGATGCTGCAGCGGGTGGTGAAGGCCGTGGGAGCCATGGGAGGGAGCACCATTATCTGCGATCCCTTTACCAAGGGCTGCCGAGTCAAGGAGATGACGCTTGAAACGTTCATCGACGGGGGCGTGCAAACCACCGGCTGCCTGATGAGTGAATGCTTGTCGCTACTTGCCACCCCAGTCATCAAGACCAAGCCTACCCTCACTGCTCCTGCGATGCCTGATGCGGCGGCGCCTGCTCCCCCTAAGGGAAAGCTGCGTCGTGATGTGTAAGAAGGAAGGGGGGAAAAGGGGGGGGAGAGGGGCAGAAGAGGGGTCTCTAATTTCTTCCAGTGGGGCTATTTAGGATTCGTTGTGTGGAGGGCTGCATCAGATGGACAAATCTATTGGGATGAGGGAGAGACATTAGAAAAAGGAAGAGGAGGGAAGATCCTCCCAGGAGGGAATAAAGGAGGGGAGGAAGGAGAGGCAGTATGTGCAGAGAGGTGGTTATGTAGGTGGTGCACATACGCACAAACACAGTATGAGACGCGCCAAGATTATCATAAGTAGATGAGCAAGAGAGGGTGACAAAGCAAAAGCAGTGTACAAACAGCTGGGACGCGAACGAGAGGCAGGCACACCACCACCACCACCACCACCACCACCATCACCACACACAATGAGAAACAGCATGGAAAAAAGGAAGAAATCGGACGATCCATTTTCAGGGTAGCATCGTTACATTTGTCCTCTTTCCTATCCTTGTTCATTTTTCTCGCTTTTTGGCTGTTCCGTTGCGTTACAGCTTATTCCCTCTCCCTACCTGTCGCTTCATTCATTCATCTCCTCCCTCTTTCTTCTCCTCTCCGTCGCCATTCCCATTCTCCCCCTCCTCCTTGTCCTCTTTAGCATTCTCCACTCCCTTTGTTGATGTTACGGATAAACCAGCGGCTGCTTCTACTACTACTGCTGCTGCTGCTGCTGCTGCTGTTGTTGTTGTTGTTGTTGTTGCTATTGTTGTTGTTGTTGTTGTTGTTGTTGTTGTTGCTGTTGTTGTTGTTGTTGTTGTTGATACATAACTTTCTGTATAGTCCGTGCGTTATTTAAGGAGGATTAAGCGAGATACGTCGATTCTCGCCATTTCGGCTCTTTTATTTCTTATAGCTGTCATTGAGCATGGTATCTGTAAAGATGTCTCGCAAGTCGAGTTTGAGTGGACCTAGACTTTACTCGAATTGATACTATTTCACAGCGTTTTATTCAGTAGACATTCCCAGAAAAGCCCCCCCCCCCGAAAAAATATCATAAATGGTGTCCTCACACCACACACTCGAAAACGCTGGAGAATAGGCCGAATAACTGAATCATTGTTCGAAATGCGAGCACTTCCATCACTGATACACTCTTTTTTTAGGGTGAGGGAGCCCATGAAGAGATGTTTGATCGTTTGGACCATTCTGTTTGCAATAGTAGGTTCGTCCGTGTACCATGTATTGCTATTGGGACGAATTCAACAGCACCTGGCACTGGACATGGTAGACGACCTGTGGACCTGGTGTGTGTGTCAAGGGTCCCTATCTTTCGTCAAACGGACGCCTTAGCAATTGAATTTTAAAAATTGGACAACGCAAGAAGAGCGAAGTGCCACAAATCAATCGCAAGGGACATCGAAATTCATCGAAACGCCGTGAACTTGACCATACCTTCCGAGGAATTCATCGTCGAAAACCGCTATCACACAGACAATCTTGGTCGATGGATTCGAATTTCACAGCCGTTTTGGTAGAAATTCGCGCCTTCAGACGGCCATGCCATGACTGCTATCCATCAAGGAAGCCTTGAACAACCGCTCTGTCTCCTGACACATACAGAGTGTTGGGGGTTGTTTCATCTTACCCGTGACTATAAAATCATTTTGATGTCGAAATCTTCTAGACACACGCAGGCCGGGAAAAGATGAACCAGGGTTAGGATTATTGTAGATGCCACTTTCTAGTCTCGGTTTTAGGACCAGAATGATTCACATAGAAAGCCATCTTCATCCATGGAAACATGTCCTGCATTTTGTCACATTTCTTTCTCTGGTGCATTCATGCTCTTTTTCACACATTATGCCTTATCACGAAAAAGGGTGCTATCAGTGAGATCCTGACAGATCCAGGTTTTTATGAGACATAACTGGTCAGAACTTTTTTCTCCAGGTGAGTAGGTTATAGTGGGTACCGGGGTGTTTGATAGCCCCCAAACCTTCAAACTTAGGGAGGCTGCAAAATACTTTGATACCTTGTTGTTTTTCTGGCACTCACGAATGATAAGTCTTTCCCCCTTTACTAAGATGCAACGGAAAGCCAAATGGTTGTCGTAATATGATTCTGTGATTTGTTGACAGAAACAATGGCATTGAAGAGAATTCTTGGATAAGGATCGCGAGCGTGGTTGATAGGGTGCTTCCCGCGGTTAGATTAGGAATGCTCATCAGCCGATATCGATATAAATGATTGACCTACGCATCAATCATTATTTTTTCTTTATCATTCATGCGGCTGTCTCTTCGCAACTCATCGATTGGAGGAAGGGGAGATTTTCTTTGCGTAAGTAGGAACTCGTTTCGACAATTCTTTCAAGGTATGTCGCTAATATGAACGATCTCCCCGCGCCTTTTCCCATTGTTTTCACTTGTTTTTCCGATCAATTTGTTCTATCTCCACTCGACAGTATTGACAAGTAGGTACACGTGTAAAAGCGATCTTATTTTTTTTCCTTTTGAGTTTCCAGATAATTTAAAGCCCGCATCCCAACCAGAAAGCAAGAAATTTTCTTCAGAAATGATGTTTTCAAATTGTTCCTTCATTAGTTTCCACAAGTTCTGGGATTTTCATTCTCCTAATGAGCTGAGAATGAAACAAATAATGAAAACTCTTGCCGTTGCGCGTGGTGGATGGCGACAAAGCGTGGGATAACTTGATCTGTTCACTGAACATCACAAGGGACATTGATAAATAGGCTACTGCAGGTGGTACATTTGATTATATGTTTTTTGTCATTTTGAGAATAATGCCGATGTTGTTAATGTAAGAAATCTCGGAGAGTAGATAAAAGCAGGCTGACTTGAAATGTTTGTTATCGGACTATACAGAAAATTTTGTAAGTTTTTTACTCTTTTTACTTTTTTGGGGTTTTAGTCACCATTACGAGCCTTGTCACCGGCATAGTGACATCTCCTTCTATCATATTTTGAGCACCAAAATAAGCCCGCCTCGCATGACGGGGAAGCTGCCGGCATCAGCCCCACTCGTCGGCGCGGAATGACCGGCAGCCAAAGGAGCGGCTTGTTTAGAGCGGGATGGCGTCATCGTCTCGCGAAAATGTCAGTGGCCTGGTGCCTGCAGCTTCCCCGTCATGCGGGGCGGGCTTAGTTTGGTGCTCACAATATGATAGAAGGAGATGTCACCATGCCGGTGACAAGGCTCGTAATGGCGGTTAAAATCCCAAAAAAGTAAAAAGAGCAAAAAAATTACATAACATTCTGTATAGTCCGTCAAAGGCCATAATATCGAGTGCCAGTCCCTCTAATACTGCAGTCATATAGACATCCGCTGCATCACTAACCCAAAGACGTCTGTCCTTTCTCAAGGCAGATCCAATATGGCCGACGGGAAAAATCGATCCGGCCGGTCCGAGGCTGCTGCCCAATAAGCCTCGTCATGGAACCTGTAGGTCTGTCCTTTCTCAAGGCAGATCCAATACGGCCGACGGGAAAAATCAATCCGGCCGGTCGGAGGCTGCTGCCCAATAAGCCTCGTCATTGAACTGTAGATGAGGATGGAGGGCCACATAGGATTTGTCCTTCTCCATCCGCGGGGCCGTGGCGTAGATATTGAGCTTATGGCAAATCCTGGCCATAGCTTGCGCATTGTCTCACCGAGCAATCGCGGCCATCCTAGAGACAATGCTGTCAGCGTTTGTTTTTGCTCTCAGCTAGCATCATGCCTTAAAGACTACGAAGAGTCAACAAAGTTTTCTTTCACTGTCTTCTCTTAGAAGAAGGAATTTTTGTTTCTATAAGGTTGTAGCAACTTCTTCCTGAATTTATCAAACAATTTTTGATTGCTCCATGTGGTACACTGGGTCACAAGGAACTGTAAGATTTCTGCACAATGTGTGTGACCAGTCGAAACGTTTTGATATTAGACAGGTATAGTCAATGGCATGCTGCCACTTGATCACGCGATGTATCGTCACAGCTGCCCCTGCGTCACGTACTAAGGCAACTCCAGGGGAACCTCCTTCAATGCGTTCAGGTCGAAATTTGTCTGAGTGCACCTTGGTGACTTTGGATGCGGTCGCACAGAGACCAATCGTGACATCATTCAGACATCTCCTCATATCACATACTGGCTCGAAGAGATTGCTCGCTCCTCTTTTAAAGCCCTCTTTGGTGAACAACATACCAGCACCACCCGACGGCCATGCAACATCTTTTAGGTAAATTTTCCCGGGGGGGGAGTCCCATATGTAGCCCACAAGTAATGGGAGTGAGGAAGGAATCTGGCGCACCAGCAATAATAGCATGGGAAGATTGACGAAGGTGTCATCGTCCACCATGAAGACCCAATCGAAGCCGTCTAAGGCCTCTTGTCTCACTTTGCCCAGCCATTGCACAGATAGCAAATGGCGTATATTGGCTGCATCGTAATTGTTTGGATTAGAAAACTTAGTCTTCACATAGGAATCTCCTGGCAAGCTGGGAAGCAGCGTTACATTGTACCCTGGTATCTCGGTATCAGATAGAAGCACCACGTTGCGTGGTGAAACCCAAGCAAGCCATGTCTGGCTAAGCCAGCTTATACGCTCTTTCTTATCGGAGGAGCACATTATCACGAAGAGTATCCTGTCCAAAGTGGAAACGAAAGGAGGCGCAAACGACGCTTCTTGGAGCTTGTGAATGAGGACTTCTTCGAAAATGTATGCGTTCGTAGCGTAAGAGGCCACCCTCTCGAGCCAGACATATAGGCTACTATGCGCTGCCTGGACAAGCGATTGGCCATCTGAAACACCTAAGGGACGACGAAATCCAATAAGACACAAAATTGCTACGAGTAATAATCCAACCAGCCGACGTTGTTTAGAAATCATTTGTTAAAATTTCTTATGATAGTACCCTACAATTTTTCGTGATAAACGCAATCGGTCAGGTTTTTCCTTGTACGCCAGACAAGTCTCTTCGTTGACCACAACATCTGCCACCGTCCACGGAAGATCTGTCCCTCTTGCTCCGTCCTGAAATCCTTCGAATCTTTGGTCAGCTGAATTTTATTTGAAAATCGAGTGGCCGATGAATTCAGGAAAGTGTATCAAAAAGCAATTTTTCTTTTTTTGGGGTCCTCTGTTGCTTATGGCCAAAGGGCTGTAATTTTCTTCTATATTTGGGAGGGGAGAAAGGTGAACGAAAGGGCAATGGGGCAGGAAGTCGAACGGGACAGGTCGCACGCCACTGCAATTTGCCTTGGGCGCACGACATGCTCCAGTACCGCGAAAGTCATCTGGAGTCCGTTCGCCAAAGCTTCCCGTGTGAAAAAACGTGTAAGCCACGGTGCGGTTAAAAAAAAATCATACCCAAAGTATTAATCGATTTTTGGTGTCTGTCGCGCACTTAAAACGATGGTTTTCTGCGTTCTTCTCTTCCCACAAACAAACAACGCACTTGCATGCTTAGCAAAACACATGAAGAAAAATACAATGTACAAGACTATATAGCAGTCCTTGCGATGTGCTCACGTGGTTTGTGTGGTTTTGAGCTTCCCGTGCCTCAAATTGGAGTGTTCCGCGGCCCGCGGGTCCACAAGTCATTGTTCCCCCTCCAATTGATGATGACGCCATCAAAATATGGGCATTGGCCATGGGCCTCGCATCCTCTGCCAATTTAGGAACGCGGCAGGTGCATATGCACAGGCAATCGACGAGGCCCGAGAGAATGAATTACCAACGCCTGGTGATCTCCCGGATGTCGTCCTTCGTTTGATACCTCCTGGAAAAGACGCCGATGCCTGTCGGTACAACCTGCCCACCGGTCGATCTGAAGTGGCGCCCTTCATCCCGGAATCTATTTTGGTAGGGGACAACGATGCCCCTAAGGTCGACAGAGAGATCAGGGTCCCTTTAAGGAATGGAGGACAACAATTGGGGTCGGAGCGCTCAGGAGACGTTTCAGTCTCAAGGGCCTTCTCTCGACTTCGCGCACAAAATGAACCAAAAAATGAGCTTGATGACGAAAAGTCCGCCAATATCTAGCAGTTTTGGGTGATTCTCAACCTTTTTCTATTTCTTGCCCGCCTTTATGGACCGCTAATTCTGATCTTAAAATACTTTTTTCGTCTCGCCGGTTCGATTCAAGATCTGTGCCGAACATGAATTTGCGGTATTTTGATCATGCGCTATTTCCCGTGCAAGGAATTCAAATTGTTCTTGCCTTCTTTCCATCCTTTTAACCCTACAAAACAACACTAAAACACATTTTTTTTGCCATCTATTGCCTCCATAGGTGTGTTATGACCATAATTGATGATTTCTGCCCATCAGTGGCACCACTGGGGGTCCTGCAGACCGCGCCAGACCGAAGGAATTGCTTGAGAAAGCCGCGAACGCATGATGCCTACCACCACAAACAACATTGCCGCTTTTGCAAACGCAAGGAGCAGGGGAAGTGCAAGCGGCTGGCAGCAGAATGCGAAGCATGCAGAGATGACCTACGGGCGGCGGGGCCAAGCACAAAAGGGTCGATTACAACGCTGCCGCCCTCCCCTCGGGCCATAAGGTCGCGAAAAAGAACAATGGTAGAGAGGGATAAACGACAAGAGGACGGGACGGAAGTGCAAGTGGACGACAACGGAGAGGAGGATGGGGAGTTAATACACTTTTCAGAGGAATTGTTCACATGATTCGCGTTGATCCGCCGTATGCCACTGCAACAAAGACACTGTTTCCGTAGGGAATCGCCCTCCAATCGTTTATTATGGTTATGTCGGAGAAATGGAGCGCACTCGAGTTTTTGCGATTGCTTTAGAAGCCTTGTTGATCGGAGAGTTTCCCGTGGCCCCAATAAGTGTACCGCGGCGATGGCAAGCGCGTCCATAAGTGTGAAGCGACTGGAAAACAGTTGTTTTGTGAGACAACACCATTTTAAGGATTCCACACGACTGGGGATTGCCTCGAGCGAGATTTTATACACTCAACACCAAGAAAAGCGGAAATGATCGATGACGAGTGAACGATGTCGACATGACAGCTATATCGATCTACCTTGCTTTCATTACGATAGCGAGGAACCAGGGGTGCTTTGATCCGGACATACTTAAAGGCAACAATAGAGGGGAGAAGCTTCTTATTATGCATCCTCAGACTGTGAATGCTTGGGATGGTCGCGTAATGACCTAGTTTTAGAAGGGTTCTTGAAAGAAGAATTACAATCAGAGTCCCAAATCAGCACGTAAGGTGGGCCAAAATGCCATCGCTTGCTGAGAGCTTGTGTCCTGATCATCCGGAGTTCTCCGCCGATCTGTACAATCATTTTCTGTACCGAGCCTGATGTATCGACATGATGACGATAACATGGACCATTATCACCTTTACTGGACTCCCTCTACATCTTAGGCATTCTCCCTGCCTCCCGAGAGTAGCTTTCCTGTAAGGGTTAACAAAGATCTACTCTTTTTCCACCACATTTTCTTGTGCATAATAAGCAAGGGACTTCCTCGAGTCGTAGCCCAAAGTACACGAAGGACTAGCTTCTGTAATTCTCAATAATATTTCCCATCCTTTAACTTCGACTTCGTCTGCTATATAGTACGTCTAAGCCCTCATTACATCGCGGCTTGTGTGCTGCTAGACAGAAAAATGACAATTTTGCTCCTCCCAAATATGTTTCGTTTGAAACAGGATTGCCATCGCATTGTATTTTAGATATTGCAAAAGAGACGATTGCTCTCCCATGCGATCTTCCCAATTATCTCTTCATAAAGCAATGGTTAGGTCTGATTCCCCTCATTAAACGTGCGATTACGATGTCCGCATCGCCCTCTCGCAATAGAACACAACAGAGATAGGATCATGTCCACTTCGATACCGGCCACCACCGGGGCAGCGAGGCCCACAACCAGCGGCCAAGGACTAAACGCCCCCTGCACAAGACCGTCTTGTAAATATGAATTGAGAAAATAATGTATTGTCCTAAAGGGTAAGAGACCCTGACATCCGTAATACCATGGCATTAACCACCACATTCAAAGCTTCAAAGTTTCGTCTGAACCAAAGTAACCAGGCCCCCTGAAATGAAATTGATCATGACGCTCGACTCCAGCATGTGGTTCTTTCATATCAGCAATCACTCCACGACCCCTTCGACGACAAGTGACGCGCCATCAGCGCGGCCGCCGGCCACCATCATCGAAGTCTCGCAAAGGAGAATGAAACGACGTCTACGCCGCTGTGGGATGCGGGACTTAAGGGGAAAGGGCAAGTGTGTGATACGGGATTGGATGTGAGTCATTGTCAGTTCCGCCAATTTTACGGGAAACGAGGAGGAGGAGTGGATGACCCATCTGTCTTCTTCTCTTGGCAAATCGGCTCTTTCAATAATAGACAGAGAAAGGTTGTACAGTACTTGCTAGGTCAAGATAATACGGATATAAACGGGCATGGTACGCATGTGTGTGGGACATGCGGACCACTTGTGACTCAATAGCATCAGCACAGTTGCCAGCCCATCGACAACGGGAGCGACCAACTCCTTGCGTGCGGCATACATACCCAGTGGGGACACTGCCATTCCTCATATCTTTGCAAATTATCGTGACACGCCCCTATTGCCGGTACAGCGGCAAACTGCGACATTCAAGTAGTATCTCCCGTTCCTCAAGCATGTACCACGGCCATGTCCTTGACTGCCGAGAAATCTTCCTTCTCGAGCATTGTCCACACGGCATTGGGACTCAAAATCGGGAACATTGTGACATCCCTACCCACGATGATATTACCCGACACGTCCAGCTGAGTGTGTGCTTGAGACTGGGGCGTCCGTGTTTGGGCCTCACTCGTGAGCATTTCGGAAAGACTCATGAGTGTCTGGTGCTGACTTGTGAGTGTTTCGGACTGACTCGTGAGTGGTGTCTGAGCCTGTGAGTGTAGTACGACGACTACACCTCGTCCTCGATCTAAATCATGCACGACTATGACTGATCACATGACTATCGACGATTTTCGACGAGTATCGTAATAGTCAGTCGTTCAGGTCATTTTGGCATAATTATAGTCCAACGTCTGATTCGTCTGCCTCCCGTCTGTGTCTGACATTTCTTGCGCTGGCATCAAGAATACCCACGATGACGCCTACTTTACCTACAACTTTCTGTACAAAGTCATAGATATTTTGTCCCCTTCTTGAAGATCGAAACCCCTCCATATCAAGATGCCAAAACCATTTGAGTAGAGTGTAATGCTCGTCGCACAAATCCGGCCTTCGACCCACTCAAAAAAAGAGGTAGGCGAGCGTAAACTTCATGTCTTCCTGGGTGACCCATACATCGCCTGGAACCCAATGCTCATCACACCAGCGTGTACCTCGACGCCTGCTGTATCGCAAGGTTGTGCGTGACGAGTTGCTGTCCAGGCAGGACTTGCACGGTGACACACTGAAATGGCTGCCTCTTCATGGAGGCTTGTCGCTCACACTTCGCAAAGGGGAACTTCGTGAGGCCCTATCTCCATTTCAGCATGACCTAAGAACTTTTGACATATAAGTAGCTTTACACATAGAGTGCGGGGGAGGACTCTTCTTCGAATTTTTGGATACTTCTTGGATTCCTACCCCGGGAAAATCAGCATGCATCATCGTATGTGGATGTCTAAATGGTATGACCTTGTTAGTCCAGTAAAAGCCTTGTAAGTCCAGTAAAGCACAATAGGCTGCGTCCTATTTGATACTTGCTTAGTAGATGGGGAGCACCATTGCTCACTATTTCCATTCTATTTTCATTACAGATTTAAAGCGATCCAGCATAAAGTTCAAAAGAAGGATTGGCTCCCAGAGCGGAAGTCTCATTGGCCCAGCTTTCCATTTCTGCCGGGTCAGCCTATCTATGTGTGCGATAATGTTCTTGTCTGCTATGCTCTGTACGTGTTGTGTTGTGCATGTGTCCGTTTTCTTTGTCGAACATTACTTGTATTGTATGCTCAAATCCTATGTACAACCCTGAAGAGACCAGTAACACTGATTGCCCTCTAGATAGGTTGTTAGCGGAAAAATCGACAGCAAGAAGAAAGGAGAAATAAAAGATAAGGAAGGGAGAGAAGAAGTAGAAGGAGGAGTAGTAGGAGCAACCAGACTAAGATATTTTATAAGGGGTTTAAGATATTTTATAAAGGGGTTAGAAGTGAACCAGAAGTTTTGAGTCCCTTTGGTGACGTCAAAGTAATCCTGGCCAGGTTTCAAATGGGAGACTGATTTCGTTTTAAAAAGCAGTTGATGGTGTTGAGAAGGCAAGCTCTGGTCCCATGGGAGTCTCGTAAAGAAGGCCTCTCGAAATATCAGTCAACATCTTAATAAATATTCGGAGGTCTTCTACCTTCCGTGACTTTGTCGTAAACTGGACCATCCCGCTAGATGGCTCCTTCCCTTACCTAGGGGCGCATCCAAATCCAAACCCCCAGCATAACCCTCTTTAACCAAGCCATATCTTTCCTTCTACAGAGAAGTGAGACATTCATCGAATAAATTGCCCAACTCGGACTTTCAGCCGACCATCTGGCCACGATCTCCCAGAACCCCGCCTCAGAGGCATTGGAGTCAAATAAGTGCTGCCACAGTATATTATTCTCTAGACCCATGATTCAAGTTGACTTTGGGCAGCAGATGCTGCTACTATCTGAGCGCTTCGTCCAGGGGTGAATCTGTGGGTAACCTCGAGGCCACCATTGCGGGAAGGACACGCCTGATGCAAGGGACTTGCATGCATTGTTGAGGCTCTACAGGTAGCGGCCCTTCTTCACTTTGGAAATGATGTGCATTGATAGCAGAGCAAAATCTGCATGTAGTGTAAACACGAATGAATGAGCTAGACATGATTGTATGAGCAGAGTCATCTATTTCCCTCCTCTCTTACGTCTTCCCCGCTACTCTATCTTCTGCCTCGATTGGGATCAATCGAGTCAGACCTGGCAAGATTTCTACAAGTGAACTACATGGATCAATCTATTATAGACAAAGTATGTATGACGGACTGTGTATAGCGGGCATGCACCATTTTCGTGATCCGCAGGCTTATTATAGCCAGATGGCCTTGTCCCGGAGAGTAGCAGATCTGACCAAATCATAAATAATTGCTTTGACTGTTAAGGCACACCCTCTGCCGTGTCCACTATGATGGACGGTTTTCTAGACGTCTTTGGATATTTTTTACGGAGAATGGAAAGTCAAGAGCATTCGTGAAGATACAAATATATTTCTTTCGATTGCATTGTAATTTCGATTTCCCTCAAGAAATTAAATTTGATTCTTTTTCGATTCTACTCTGATATCTACTTTAGCCCGTTTGGTCAACCACTATCAGATCATCATACCATTTCTAAGAGACCATCCTATATGACACACTGTCGTCCGTCAGACAACACACGCGAAATGGCAGACAGAGAATCTCCGTGGCACATAACGCAGACAATGCCCTGCATTCCATTCGCGAGCGTCATCCGGACAGACACATATTCACCGGGGTTGTTGGTGACGACACGACAGCGTAGCCTTTCCACTTTTCCGGCCGACTTGAATATAGTGACGGTGGTGAGAGCCCTGAATAGAGCCATTTTATCTTCCGTGTGGACGATGTCCCAGAAGCTGGACCCCACCAGCTGCGCGGGGTCAGTATGGAGGACACATCGAGCGGCCTTGTTGATGTATAGCACCCGGCTCTGAATGTCGGGGGAAATGACACATATCATGTCTGGCGCACCATCGACAATATTCTTGTAGATCAGCATGCGACTCACGTCGCTGCGCAGCTCACCATGCAGCTGATTGCGGCGGTGGCGAGACATGCGGTTGTACATGCGAGCACGTATCTTGCGTCGCTGTACTCTCTCCTCCGCAGTTAGACCCGACAAGTCCTCTTTCGACGCTCGTCGCTGCTTTTCCGCGCTCTGTTGTACGGGAAGAACGAGTGAATGAAGAGAAGAAAAGTCAGTTGCCATATGAGGTTATATCAGACATGCAAAAGCAAAGCATATCTCTCTCATGTCTCTTACCGGAAGGTACTTTCTCATGATCTTGGAGCATCTGCCAGGCAGCAGTCCCACCGAAACACCCATGACACCATTTCGAATCTGTTGCAGAGGCAAGGAGGCTTCACTCAGCGGTGCAATCGGTGGGTAGCGCTTAGCCTCCACGAGCTCGTTTATCAAAAAGCACTTGGTCGACGCCTTCACATGCTGCTTCTCAAGCGGCGGCTGCATTTGGTATTGTGGAGGGTAGTGGAGCTGCAGTGGTGGGTGGCTTCTTTTGAGGTGCTGCTGGTACTGATACTGCTGCTGCTGTGCTTGAAAAGAGAGCGAGGCCTTGGAGAGTAAATTGGTCACCTTATACTTACGGATAGGGTACCGATGAATGGGCAACGGGCGAAAATTTTGCTGGTACTGGGTAAGAAAGGATTGCAATGATTTGTCAACCGCCTGCTTCTGAAGTTCTAAGGTTGCGTACAGGGGGGGAGAAGGTATGTGTGTAAGTGAGTACATGAGTACACGTGTCTATGGATAGCCTTGCTACACGTAAGTGGTGCGCATGTGGACAATTGTGTGCACTTTGTGTGCGTGTCTGCCCATGTGCATGGGAGCGTATGAGGCGTGGGATAATGATTCAAGCGAATCGGGGAAATGTGTACATGAAAGCATAGAAGTGTAGCTACGAAGTACTAAGCACAGATCGAGTTCGAGCAACGTACTGCGATTCGCTGCTAAGAGAGAAGAGGCCCAAGACGAGGAGTAAGGTGGCGTGGAGACAGGAAGTGGGTCAGCACCGGCGGAGCGTGTTGTCAGGCAGCACAGGGCCATAGCGCCATCGTGTGCCTTCTTATTGTCTAAGAGAGTCGATAACAAACTATTGTGCGGCTGTTTTACTGTATGCAGATAGCCGCTTTGATTCTGATTTTGCCGCTGATCAGTGATGAGACCGAAATCCACAATAGGAGTATAGCGTGTAGCGAAAGCCATTGGACCAGTAGATGTTCGGGCGGACTCTGTTTGTGTGTGTAGGCGGGCGGGTGTGACAAGGGCACTAAGAAATGGTTCTGATAGATCGATCACCACTATAGCCCCCAAGGCTCAGATCACAAGCACAAGATCATACCGAGCCCAGGTGACCGCTTTCAGCCAGATGTTTGCAAGTTGGGTCCCACTCCTTTATTACTTGACTTGTATGCAATGTATCTAAGCTACATGTATGCAATGTGTCTAAGCTACCATGGAGAAGATAAGGGAAGCACAAAAATCTTTGAGCAATGCATTGCAATGCTATATTATTGGTTTTTGCATGGGTGGCTCCTAGAAATCTGATCGTCCACGCTCTGTTTTCAAAGAATGACATGTGGCACACTCACAGTCTTACACATGAAGAATCGCAGTGATCAGTAGACGTCGAACGTTGCGAAACCCGGCAAGATACTTTAGCAAAGTGGCTCGGTCTTCTGGATAGACGCACCTACCCCGTCCTCACATTCAGGTGCATGACTAATGGCAGCTACTAAGAAAGCAGAGTATAGAGAAAAAGTCCCTTAGAAAGCCTCATACTGGGCGTTTCAGCCCCTTGAAAAGATATACTAAAATTCTCCATCCCCACAAAAGACAGGCACCTACTATCAATTTCCCGGGTACCCTGCCCAACCAGATCAAAAATCTTGAAGAGCACTGATTTCTAAAAGGGTATTCAAGTGCCCTGGGTAATTGGAGTAGTAAATGTGGAATCCTAAGGAAGAATTAAGAAAAAGGACACAATATATGTACATTATGTATGTATGCATGCATGTAAAATATATTTATATTATTATTAAAGTAATCCATTTTGTCTGTCTGTTTGTCGCGCCCTTTAAAACGATGGTTTTCCGTGTTCTTCTCTTCCCACCAACCACCAACGCACATGCATGCTAAGCAACACACATGAAGAAAAATACAATGCACGGGTCTCTATGCAGTCTTTGTGATGTCTTCCCATGGTTTGTGTGGTTTTAAACTTCCTGTCCCTCAATTTGGAGTGTTCTGCGGCCTGCGGGTCCACAAATCGTCGTTCTCCCTCCAACTCCGCTCGAGTCAACTTCCTCTTCCCTCCAGCAGGGTACAAACTAAATTGAGGGGCGGGGTGAAGGGTGGAGGGTGAGATATTGATGATGACGCATTCAAAATATGGGCATTGGCCATGGACCCTCACAGCACACAACAAATGCCTTGCACCGTACATCCATTTGTTGACGATCTACTGTATTGTTGCATTCTTTGCCAAGTGGGATGCATCTTGATGCATCATCATCATCATCATCATCACCGCTCCCCTTTGCAACACAGCTCAACGCCCTTCTCCTACTCTCCCACCTGGGCGGAGCCAGGAATGAAGGTCAAGCCGACGAGAACGGCCATCTTAGTGGTAATGAACAAGACGATTATGAGGCGCAGCATTTGGGTCGCGGTCACAACCAAGTCGAACGCGAAGCCGACCGACAGGGTCGTACTTACGGACTATACAAAGGGTTATGTACGTTTTTTGCTCTTTTTACGTTTTTGGGGTTTTAATCACCATTACGAGCGTTGCCACCGACATGATGGCATCTTCTTCTATTATATTTTGAGCACCAAAATAAGACCGCCCCGCATGACGGGAAAGCTGCCGGCATCAGGCCACTGGCGTTTTTGCGGGACGATGACGCCATCCCGCTCTGAACAAGCCGCTTTGGCTGCCGGCGACAACGCCTGCGCTTGAACCCCGAAGTGCTTGCAGCTCAATGCGCAGCTGACCAGCAAGCCCGTCGAGAGCGGCGCGAAGAGCCAGTGTAGCCGAATGCGCAGCTGACTGACGACCACATCACTTGGATGCTCGAGCCACTTGCCAGCACTGCGGCTCCTTGAGTTGGCAGGATAAGGCGGTGGATCCTATCCCGCCGGACTTCTTTTCAGCATTTGTTGCAAAAGAGGGTAGGGAGCCTAAACAGATTACCGGATACACCACCTATAACACCTGTTCGACCCCAACACGTGCGAGGACCACCAGTTCATCCCCAATCCGCGCTTACAACTTGGTGCTTTTGATGAGCTCGCAAGGAGCGAACGTCTAGCCAGTAGTTACAGGTGGCGTCCAACATTTCAGGATTTATGGATAGGTCTGCAACGAAATGGGGCCTATGATACCCAACCGCACACGGGGCTACACGCCCAGATATGCATAGCTGTACATAATCGACAGCACCCAGGAGCAGCACGACGCACGCCTCGCCCTCATGCCTCCACGGCCCAATCGTTCGGTCGTCCTCAGATCTGGTACACTTCGGCCACTGCAACAACTCCTCTTTTGAATCAATCAATCGGGGGAGGCAATGAGATGGCGACTTTTGGGGAGGTCTGCACCTGGGATTTATTGACCCCCAGAAAGGAAACAAAAAAGAACTTCCGAAACGGACTCTTTTTGTATTGGTCTTTCGCTGCTTCTTCACATATCCTACCCATTACGCAAGTCACTCCCCTAGGTGTGCACCTGGCGTGCATGATCCCCCTTTACTTCCTCCTTTCCCCACCCCTTTCTTTCCCCATGACTATGGACATTGGCGATGGGCCATCCCCCAGACCGCTACCCCTTGCAACACTTGTTGGCTGATTGTAGTGTGCTTAATGCCATCCTCCAACTCTCCCACTCTCACTCACAGCACAGCACCGCCATGTCTATCGTGAACCTGGGCGGGGGCATGAATGGAGGTGAAGACGACGCTAACGGCCATGTTAGTGGTAACGAGCAAAACGAGAACGATGCGCAGCAGTTGGGTCGTGGTTGCCGTCTTCGACGCACCACATTTTGGCAGCCAATTCACGAACGGCGATGATGATACAATACAACCTGAGCCATGTGGAGTCGCAGGCCAGGGCCGGGGCCGTGACCGAGGCCGAGGCCGGGGCAGGGCCCGCCCGCGTAACAATTCTGTGCGGAGGCCACGCAACCAAGTCGAACGCGAAGCTGACAGACAGGGCTGATTACGCCGGCGCTTGAACCCCGAAGTGCGGGCAGTGGAGCGCGCATCTGACCAAACAAGCCCGTCGAGAGCGGCGCAAACAGCCAGAGGTCCAGGCAGCCGAGCACGCAGCTGACCAGCAAGCCCGTCGAGAGCGGCGCGAACAGCACCTAACGCGCGAGCACCGTGCCCACGAACAAACTCATATTCCTGGAGGCTAACAACCAAATCGCTCGGATGCACGAGTGGCTTGCCAGCACTGCAGCTCCTTGAGTTGGCCTGATGAGGCCGTGGATCGTAACCCCGCCGGCTTTCTTTTAGCATTTGTTGCAAAAGAGGGTGGGGGAGCCTAAACAGATTGCCGGATAAACCACCTAAGATGCAACACCTGTTCGACCCCAACACGCGCGAGGGCTGTCACTTCATCCCCAATATCCGCGCTTACAACTCGGTGCTATCGATGAGCTCACAAGGAGCCAACGTCGAGCCAGCAGAGCGAGGAGACCCCACCAACTCTCAAGAGCGCGACGTAAAGTTGACCGTGGGCAAATACCGGTGACGGCAAGTAGATTGCGACTTTTTGGAATGTCCGCCCCTGGGATTTGTCAACCCCCCAAAAAAGAAAAGAAAACAATATCCGAAACGGACCCTTTTTCTCTTGGTCTTCCCATGCTTCTTCACACACACAACACCATTGCACAAGTTGCTCCCGCAGATGTGCACCTGGAGTACATTCTTCCCGTTTATTTCTCCTTCACCCATCTTTTCATTTTCTTATGACTCACACATTAAATACATAATCCTGGCTGCCCACAGGGCGGGCGTACCCACTAGTATATATAAAAACGATACATAGACTCTTTACATACCTTCTTTGCTTCTTTTCTCCTACGTACGCTCACTCCTTTAAGCACAGTACAATCTACTCTCTCCCGATAGCAGACATATGCTGACTTGAAGAGCCGTTCTTCCTCTTGCTTGAGCTCTCGAGCATAGTAGACTGGGAAACTTCCCCTCACTCTTCCACTCCCTTGATGACACCCCTTCTTGTCGCGTGTTGCTTCGGCAACTTCGCGATTTGAGCCAGTCGGAAACCACAAAGATATGTCCTGTTCTTGGGCTTGTCATCAAAATCTGCTTTGCGCTGATCTACATCCGCACCCATCAGAAAAACCAATCGTCCACCTCGGTTCCTGATCTTGAAATCAGAGCTCTCGTCATTGAAGACATCCCCCTCCAGAAACATAGACTCTTCCAGCACCTCCTTCCTGTCATTCCCACTTTTCATGGCCTTCGTACCAATACCAGGGCGGTTCTTCAACCATATTACACGTCCAAAATCCTCCTTCCCCCGCCAATCACCCACAGCGGTGCATAGTGTCTCATATGTCCGCCAGCCGTGATTGCCTTCACGATTGGCTTTTGCCCACTGCACGACGTCGTGGATGGGGCCCACCAGCTCAGGACTCAGCTTGTCGTCTTCTTTGTAGTACAGGGTGACATCGACCTTGCTAAATGCGTCTATGATACTTTTCTTCCTTATTACCACCTCCCACAGCGATCATTTTTTAAATGCTTTTGGTGGCCACGTCAAGGATTGAGTTGGCGAGGTCGTCCGACCTACGATAAGTCTACTAGGGTTTGTCGCCTCCTCCTCTTCAATGTCCCCTATAAGCACACACGCTTCTTTCTTCTTCAGAGCAGCCTTCAACTGCTCAATGTAGCGGTGCTTGTCATTCTTCAGCGCCTGGGCTAGCTGCATGCACTTCCTCCTACAAGACGCCGCCTTCTCTTCGTCACCCTTCATATGTTCCACCTCTGTTTTGTGCTTTGTTCTTTGTTCTTCCTTTCGTCGTCGATGTTGTTTTCCTTCCGTTCGTCCCGCTCCCTCCCCCCCTTCAGACTTTGAGCCTCGAGGCTATCCACACGCCGGAGGGTTTCATGAAAGGAAGCAGTGTACTCCTCCTCCATCCGGGCTCGCTCTTTTATTCGGGGGTCGTTCTTCCTCCGCATGGCGTTCAGATTGACTTGCTTCTACTTCGGTACCCTCGCAATCTCCAATGTTAATTTTGAGTCGGCGATGCCGGCGTGATGGCTGCGCTGCTCCTTCATCCAGACTTGACAGGCTGACGACACGCATCAACTTCTTAAACACCGCCCCGTAAGCCTCCTTTAATGCCTGATTATTTGCCGACGCTGAAGCATCTTTTGCTGTCACAATCTCCTCTATCTTCTGTCTGGCCAATGCCACCTCATTGTTTCTGCTTTATGTAGATGAGTGGGAAAATGTGGGAGATTAGATAGGGAAAAGACCTCACACGCCGCGGCCTGTTTTGCCCACAATACGACAAATAGATGACGAAAGAATGATGTACCCGATTAGAATGACGTACAATCGCTGCAATTTCTCTACTCCATCTTTCTTTTCTTGACATTTTGATCCCCCATCTCTCACTGAGCGGTTCGTCTACAGGCGGTGCCAAGGCTTTCAAAGCATCCGCCAAAACTTGAGGGCACTCCACCTCTCCATTGTAGTCACAAGTGTCCTCCTCTGAAAAGTGTATTTCCTCCCCCTCCTCCCCTATGTCACCCACCTGCACCTCCGTCTATTCCTCTTTTCGTTCATCAGCCTCTACCCTCGCTCATTCCCGCGACCTCATGGCCCGAGGGGAGGGCAGCAGCGTTGTTCTCGACTGACGCACTCTTACAAAGTGAAGACATGAAGTGCTCGACAAATATCTGGAGAGCGGGGAGGGTACCCTGCTGAACTCTTTTTTGTCGGAATCAAGGGCCGGCATTGTGCGATGGGGCGACGCAGTCTCATGAAGTAAAGACATGAAGTGCTCGGCAAATATCTGGAGGGCAAAAGAGCGTTACCCTGCTGCTCTCTTTTCTATCGGAATCAGAGGCCGACAATGTGCGATGGGCGATGCACTCTCATGAAGTGAAGACGTGAAGTGTTTCGAGGGCCCAATGACTGAGAGCGCGCGGCGACGGAGCGCAGTCACGACATGTGGACACATGTGGTGCTCTGTGTTCGGCCAGTCAGCTAGCTATTTGTGGGCGGCGAAGGCAAGGACAAACATATGGCAGCAAGAAAATCCATGTGATGTGTTGGATTGTACGCCGAGAGGGCTTGCTGCTTGCTCGGCAAATATTTGGAGGGCAAAAGAGCGTTTACACTGCTGCTCTTTTTTTTGTCGGAATCAAAGGCCAACATTGTGCGATGGGCGACGCACTCTCATGAAGTGAAGACGTGAAGTGTTTCGAGGGCCCAATGACTGAGAGCGGACGGCAGCGGAGCGCAGGCACGACATGTAGACACATGTGGTGCTCTGTGTTCGGCCAGTCAGCTAGCTATTTGTGGGCGGCGAAGGCAAGGACAAACATATGGCAGCAAGAAAATCCATGTGATGTGTTGGATTGTACGCCGAGAGGGCTTGCTGCTTGCTCGGCAAATATTTGGAGGGCAAAAGAGCGTTTACACTGCTGCTCTTTTTTTTGTCGGAATCAAAGGCCAACATTGTGCGATGGGCGACGCACTCTCATGAAGTGAAGACGTGAAGTGTTTCGAGGGCCCAATGACTGAGAGCGGACGGCAGCGGAGCGCAGGCACGACATGTAGACACATGTGGTGCTCTGTGTTCGGCCAGTCAGCTAGCTATTTGTGGGCGGCGAAGGCAAGGACAAACATATGGCAGCAAGAAAATCCATGTGATGTGTTGGATTGTACGCCGAGAGGGCTTGCTGCTTGCTCGGCAAATATTTGGAGGGCAAAAGAGCGTTTACACTGCTGCTCTTTTTTTTGTCGGAATCAAAGGCCAACATTGTGCGATGGGCGACGCACTCTCATGAAGTGAAGACGTGAAGTGTTTCGAGGGCCCAATGACTGAGAGCGGACGGCAGCGGAGCGCAGGCACGACATGTAGACACATGTGGTGCTCTGTGTTCGGCCAGTCAGCTAGCTATTTGTGGGCGGCGAAGGCAAGGACAAACATATGGCAGCAAGAAAATCCATGTGATGTGTTGGATTGTACGCCGAGAGGGCTTGCTGCTTGCTCGGCAAATATTTGGAGGGCAAAAGAGCGTTTACACTGCTGCTCTTTTTTTTGTCGGAATCAAAGGCCAACATTGTGCGATGGGCGACGCACTCTCATGAAGTGAAGACGTGAAGTGTTTCGAGGGCCCAATGACTGAGAGCGGACGGCAGCGGAGCGCAGGCACGACATGTAGACACATGTGGTGCTCTGTGTTCGGCCAGTCAGCTAGCTATTTGTGGGCGGCGAAGGCAAGGACAAACATATGGCAGCAAGAAAATCCATGTGATGTGTTGGATTGTACGCCGAGAGGGCTTGCTGCTTGCTCGGCAAATATTTGGAGGGCAAAAGAGCGTTTACACTGCTGCTCTTTTTTTTGTCGGAATCAAAGGCCAACATTGTGCGATGGGCGACGCACTCTCATGAAGTGAAGACGTGAAGTGTTTCGAGGGCCCAATGACTGAGAGCGGACGGCAGCGGAGCGCAGGCACGACATGTAGACACATGTGGTGCTCTGTGTTCGGCCAGTCAGCTAGCTATTTGTGGGCGGCGAAGGCAAGGACAAACATATGGCAGCAAGAAAATCCATGTGATGTGTTGGATTGTACGCCGAGAGGGCTTGCTGCTTGCTCGGCAAATATTTGGAGGGCAAAAGAGCGTTTACACTGCTGCTCTTTTTTTTGTCGGAATCAAAGGCCAACATTGTGCGATGGGCGACGCACTCTCATGAAGTGAAGACGTGAAGTGTTTCGAGGGCCCAATGACTGAGAGCGGACGGCAGCGGAGCGCAGGCACGACATGTAGACACATGTGGTGCTCTGTGTTCGGCCAGTCAGCTAGCTATTTGTGGGCGGCGAAGGCAAGGACAAACATATGGCAGCAAGAAAATCCATGTGATGTGTTGGATTGTACGCCGAGAGGGCTTGCTGCTTGCTCGGCAAATATTTGGAGGGCAAAAGAGCGTTTACACTGCTGCTCTTTTTTTTGTCGGAATCAAAGGCCAACATTGTGCGATGGGCGACGCACTCTCATGAAGTGAAGACATGAAGTGTTTCAAGGGGATGCACTGTAATGCTTCGATACAAGGACGCGCGACAGGTTTTCACAAAATGAAAGGCTTCGCGAATGGAAAGAGACACACGCGATAGTAAAAACGCGGTGCGAATGCAGTATGAGGAAGAGAGGAGGGTTGAAAAGCAAAAAAAAGGAGTACATGTGTGACAGACATTCACCAGAAAATGAGCATGTTTCTCCATCGCTACCATCCATCTGCTCAAGCTCTTTCTCATTATTTCACCCGCGTTTTTTTGTGCCTTACAAACATTTAAAGATGGACAAATGAGCTGCAGCTGCTCCATCCTTCCCATCTTCCCCCTCTCCCTCACTTCATTGCCACGTTGGTGTGATGCTCCACTTGTTCATCCCTCCCTCCCTCCCTCCCTCCCTCGTCCTACTCCTGGGTGCAGGTGGAGACGACGTTGTAGTCCTCCAGGTTTAGAACCGCGTACCACCACATCAGCTAGCTATTTGTGGGCGGCGAAGGCAAGGACAAACATATGGCAGCAAGAAAATCCATGTGATGTGTTGGATTGTACGCCGAGAGGGCTTGCTGCTTGCTCGGCAAATATTTGGAGGGCAAAAGAGCGTTTACACTGCTGCTCTTTTTTTTGTCGGAATCAAAGGCCAACATTGTGCGATGGGCGACGCACTCTCATGAAGTGAAGACGTGAAGTGTTTCGAGGGCCCAATGACTGAGAGCGGACGGCAGCGGAGCGCAGGCACGACATGTAGACACATGTGGTGCTCTGTGTTCGGCCAGTCAGCTAGCTATTTGTGGGCGGCGAAGGCAAGGACAAACATATGGCAGCAAGAAAATCCATGTGATGTGTTGGATTGTACGCCGAGAGGGCTTGCTGCTTGCTCGGCAAATATTTGGAGGGCAAAAGAGCGTTTACACTGCTGCTCTTTTTTTTGTCGGAATCAAAGGCCAACATTGTGCGATGGGCGACGCACTCTCATGAAGTGAAGACGTGAAGTGTTTCGAGGGCCCAATGACTGAGAGCGGACGGCAGCGGAGCGCAGGCACGACATGTAGACACATGTGGTGCTCTGTGTTCGGCCAGTCAGCTAGCTATTTGTGGGCGGCGAAGGCAAGGACAAACATATGGCAGCAAGAAAATCCATGTGATGTGTTGGATTGTACGCCGAGAGGGCTTGCTGCTTGCTCGGCAAATATTTGGAGGGCAAAAGAGCGTTTACACTGCTGCTCTTTTTTTTGTCGGAATCAAAGGCCAACATTGTGCGATGGGCGACGCACTCTCATGAAGTGAAGACATGAAGTGTTTCAAGGGGATGCACTGTAATGCTTCGATACAAGGACGCGCGACAGGTTTTCACAAAATGAAAGGCTTCGCGAATGGAAAGAGACACACGCGATAGTAAAAACGCGGTGCGAATGCAGTATGAGGAAGAGAGGAGGGTTGAAAAGCAAAAAAAAGGAGTACATGTGTGACAGACATTCACCAGAAAATGAGCATGTTTCTCCATCGCTACCATCCATCTGCTCAAGCTCTTTCTCATTATTTCACCCGCGTTTTTTTGTGCCTTACAAACATTTAAAGATGGACAAATGAGCTGCAGCTGCTCCATCCTTCCCATCTTCCCCCTCTCCCTCACTTCATTGCCACGTTGGTGTGATGCTCCACTTGTTCATCCCTCCCTCCCTCCCTCCCTCCCTCGTCCTACTCCTGGGTGCAGGTGGAGACGACGTTGTAGTCCTCCAGGTTTAGAACCGCGTACCACCACATCAGCTAGCTATTTGTGGGCGGCGAAGGCAAGGACAAACATATGGCAGCAAGAAAATCCATGTGATGTGTTGGATTGTACGCCGAGAGGGCTTGCTGCTTGCTCGGCAAATATTTGGAGGGCAAAAGAGCGTTTACACTGCTGCTCTTTTTTTTGTCGGAATCAAAGGCCAACATTGTGCGATGGGCGACGCACTCTCATGAAGTGAAGACGTGAAGTGTTTCGAGGGCCCAATGACTGAGAGCGGACGGCAGCGGAGCGCAGGCACGACATGTAGACACATGTGGTGCTCTGTGTTCGGCCAGTCAGCTAGCTATTTGTGGGCGGCGAAGGCAAGGACAAACATATGGCAGCAAGAAAATCCATGTGATGTGTTGGATTGTACGCCGAGAGGGCTTGCTGCTTGCTCGGCAAATATTTGGAGGGCAAAAGAGCGTTTACACTGCTGCTCTTTTTTTTGTCGGAATCAAAGGCCAACATTGTGCGATGGGCGACGCACTCTCATGAAGTGAAGACGTGAAGTGTTTCGAGGGCCCAATGACTGAGAGCGGACGGCAGCGGAGCGCAGGCACGACATGTAGACACATGTGGTGCTCTGTGTTCGGCCAGTCAGCTAGCTATTTGTGGGCGGCGAAGGCAAGGACAAACATATGGCAGCAAGAAAATCCATGTGATGTGTTGGATTGTACGCCGAGAGGGCTTGCTGCTTGCTCGGCAAATATTTGGAGGGCAAAAGAGCGTTTACACTGCTGCTCTTTTTTTTGTCGGAATCAAAGGCCAACATTGTGCGATGGGCGACGCACTCTCATGAAGTGAAGACATGAAGTGTTTCAAGGGGATGCACTGTAATGCTTCGATACAAGGACGCGCGACAGGTTTTCACAAAATGAAAGGCTTCGCGAATGGAAAGAGACACACGCGATAGTAAAAACGCGGTGCGAATGCAGTATGAGGAAGAGAGGAGGGTTGAAAAGCAAAAAAAAGGAGTACATGTGTGACAGACATTCACCAGAAAATGAGCATGTTTCTCCATCGCTACCATCCATCTGCTCAAGCTCTTTCTCATTATTTCACCCGCGTTTTTTTGTGCCTTACAAACATTTAAAGATGGACAAATGAGCTGCAGCTGCTCCATCCTTCCCATCTTCCCCCTCTCCCTCACTTCATTGCCACGTTGGTGTGATGCTCCACTTGTTCATCCCTCCCTCCCTCCCTCCCTCCCTCGTCCTACTCCTGGGTGCAGGTGGAGACGACGTTGTAGTCCTCCAGGTTTAGAACCGCGTACCACCACATCAGCTAGCTATTTGTGGGCGGCGAAGGCAAGGACAAACATATGGCAGCAAGAAAATCCATGTGATGTGTTGGATTGTACGCCGAGAGGGCTTGCTGCTTGCTCGGCAAATATTTGGAGGGCAAAAGAGCGTTTACACTGCTGCTCTTTTTTTTGTCGGAATCAAAGGCCAACATTGTGCGATGGGCGACGCACTCTCATGAAGTGAAGACGTGAAGTGTTTCGAGGGCCCAATGACTGAGAGCGGACGGCAGCGGAGCGCAGGCACGACATGTAGACACATGTGGTGCTCTGTGTTCGGCCAGTCAGCTAGCTATTTGTGGGCGGCGAAGGCAAGGACAAACATATGGCAGCAAGAAAATCCATGTGATGTGTTGGATTGTACGCCGAGAGGGCTTGCTGCTTGCTCGGCAAATATTTGGAGGGCAAAAGAGCGTTTACACTGCTGCTCTTTTTTTTGTCGGAATCAAAGGCCAACATTGTGCGATGGGCGACGCACTCTCATGAAGTGAAGACGTGAAGTGTTTCGAGGGCCCAATGACTGAGAGCGGACGGCAGCGGAGCGCAGGCACGACATGTAGACACATGTGGTGCTCTGTGTTCGGCCAGTCAGCTAGCTATTTGTGGGCGGCGAAGGCAAGGACAAACATATGGCAGCAAGAAAATCCATGTGATGTGTTGGATTGTACGCCGAGAGGGCTTGCTGCTTGCTCGGCAAATATTTGGAGGGCAAAAGAGCGTTTACACTGCTGCTCTTTTTTTTGTCGGAATCAAAGGCCAACATTGTGCGATGGGCGACGCACTCTCATGAAGTGAAGACATGAAGTGTTTCAAGGGGATGCACTGTAATGCTTCGATACAAGGACGCGCGACAGGTTTTCACAAAATGAAAGGCTTCGCGAATGGAAAGAGACACACGCGATAGTAAAAACGCGGTGCGAATGCAGTATGAGGAAGAGAGGAGGGTTGAAAAGCAAAAAAAAGGAGTACATGTGTGACAGACATTCACCAGAAAATGAGCATGTTTCTCCATCGCTACCATCCATCTGCTCAAGCTCTTTCTCATTATTTCACCCGCGTTTTTTTGTGCCTTACAAACATTTAAAGATGGACAAATGAGCTGCAGCTGCTCCATCCTTCCCATCTTCCCCCTCTCCCTCACTTCATTGCCACGTTGGTGTGATGCTCCACTTGTTCATCCCTCCCTCCCTCCCTCCCTCCCTCGTCCTACTCCTGGGTGAAGGTGGAGACGACGTTGTAGTCCTCCAGGTTTAGAACCGCGTACCACCACATGGAAGGAAAGTGCTGAGAGAGGGAGGGAGGGAAGCAGGAAGGGAGGGGTGGATGCGTGGGGTAAGGGGGAAATGGTTCAATTGATATTCCACGCCATGTTTAATGTGACTCTTGATGAGATCGATAACGACCATGGCCTAGCCTCTGAATACATCGATAGATTTGAGGCATTGTTTGATGAAAAACATGCGTACACCCTCCTTCCCTCCCTCCCTCCCTCCCTCCCTCCCTCCCCCCCACCCCTCCCTCTCTCCCTCCCTCTCTTTTTCCCTTCCTCCCACCCTACCTCCTCCACAAACGTATTTCCGAATAAATACATCGTGTCGTTCGCTCCCTTCCCTCCCTCCCTGTATTTCTGAACAAAAATATCGTATCTTTCGCCCCCCTCCCTCTCTCCCTCCCTCCCTCCCTCTCTCTCCCTCCCTCCCTCCCTCCCTCCCTCCCTCCCTCCCTCTCTCTCTCTCTCTTTCCCTCCAGTCTTGCTGCAGGTACTCCCGCAGCGTTTTGTGTGACTCGCCTTGGCTGTAGGCGTTGCTGCTTGTCAGCTTGGCCTAGGAAGGGAAAGAGGGAGGGAGGGAAGAGTGGGAGGAAGGGATGAAGGGATGAAGGGAGGAAGGGAGGGGAGGATAGAAAGGGTCAATCTTCAAACTCCAACAATCTTCCACCCTCCCCTTCCTTCCCTCCCTCCCTCCCTCCCTCCCTCCCTCCTCCTCATCTCCAAGTACTCGTACTTGTGTAGTAAGTTCTCCGTCTCCGTCATCATCCGGAATGCCGCGTCATACGAGTGCCATCCCTCCCTCCCTCCCTTCCTCCTCTGACTCTTCCCCTCCATACTTTCTGTCCCCTCCCTCCCTCCCTCTCTTCCCCTTCTCCCTCCTCCTGATCGGGGAGGAGGATGACGACGGGGGAGGGGACGGAGCGGAGGGGGAGGGGGAATAAAGCGAGAGGGATCCGAGGTAACGTATAGGAGAAAGAGGAGAAGAAGAAGGAGGAGGAGGAGGAGGAGGAGGAGTAGGAGGCTTGTTGATGTGGATGTTGTTGTGGCTGTGCAAGAGAGGGAGAGGTAGGGAAATCAGGAGAAAGGGCGGGAAGGATGCAAATGACGAGGAGAGGGTAGATCGGGCGGGAAGGATGCAAATGACGAGGAGAGGGTAGATCGGGCGGGAAGGATGCAAATGACGAGGAGAGGGTAGATCGATCGACTGGCCGTTTGCTGGTAACACACACCTCTCCTTCCCTCCCTCCCTCCCTCCCTCCCTGACACGCCACATACTGGTATGGTAACACCCCTCCCTCCCTCCGTCTCCCCCTCCCCCCCTCCCCCGTCCCCCCCTCCCTTTCCCGCTATCTCTACATGCTCCAGGGTGGCGAGTCGGTCGCTCTGCATGGCCAGGAGGCACGAGGAAATGAAGCCCAAGAATGTCGACTCTAACAATAGCAGCAGCCCCCCCGGCCCTCACCACAGCGAGGCTTTCTCGCCCTTCCTCCACCCCTTCCTCCGTTTACTGCGGGTGTTACCAATAGAGGCGTTTGTCGTACTACTAGTAATGACGCTGCTGCTAAACTGCTGCTGTTGTTCTTGCTGGTGCTGTTGCTGGTGCTGGTGGTAGAAGTGTTTGTCGTACTACTGACGCTGCTGGGATGGACCGCATGAATGGGACGGGAGGAAGGCACTGAAGAGGAGGCTGGTGTGCCGGAAGGGGGGCAGGAGGGAGGGAGGGAGGGAGGGGAGGAGGAGCAAAAGGGGAGGCGGAAGGAAGAAGAGGCCGAAGGCGAGGAGGAGGAGGAAGGAAAGGAGGAGGAGGAGAAAGGGAAGGAGGAGGGAGGAGAAAGGGAAGGAGGAGAAGGAGGAGGAGGAGGAAGAGAAGGAGGAGCTGGACGAGGAGAAAGTAATGAGAGTGTTATCTTAGTGGCTGTCGTGGGGCTCTGAGTTTGTGTATATGTTGTGTTTGTGATGGAGAGGAGAGAGGGAGGGAGGGAAAGAGGGTGTGTCTATTGTGTTTGTGACGGAGAAGAGGAAGGAAGACCAAGAAGCCTGCTGTGCCTCTTCCTCCCTCCCTCCCTCCCTCCCTCGCTCCCTCTTCCCTGCTTTCCTCTTTATCGACAGGCGGCGACGAAAGAGATTCTTGAGAGGCGAGGGCTTGAAAGGCGATGAGGAGGAGGCTGTGGTGGAGGCATGGAGGGAGGAAGGAAAGGAGGGAGGGAGGGAGGGAGGAAGAAATAGTAAGTTGAACGGCGAGGGCTTGTAAGATAATGATGAGGAGGCTGTGATGGAGGCAGGGAGGGAAGAAGATGGGAGAGACGACTGCAATTGCGGCTGATGGCTGCCGATGGATAGTACTGGCATATCATCTTTCATTCCTGAAGGACTTCGGAACAGGTATATTGAAATTTATTAAAGCTGATGGCGGAGAGAGCTCTCTTCTTAGCTCGAAAAGGAGATCCCATAGGTGGGAGGGGGGATTTGGATCACCAGCTCCATGCCCTCAATTCGAAGCAAATGTGTTTCGGCAAATCCACCAGTTTCCCCATCCCACTTGTTCTTGAACTGCGTCCCACACCCGTCGCTCCACATGCACAGTCGCCGCAGTGCTCACTCATCCATTTATGCCGCTACCTTTTCCGTGACCCTTTTGAAGTGAGTCAGCAAAATGTCCAGCATCTTGTGCATGAAGTTGTTGGATTGGCTGCGGTCCCCGCTCAGGTACAACCAGGAAGACTACTTGCATTTTCATCTTTCCGTCATTGCCCGTTGGGGCCTCATGTCACAGACCATCACGTAGTGAGAATAGTTCCACCAGTAGCCATTTGTGGCAACGATGTTGACCAGCACAAAGCTAGGCGGGTATTTTTGCTGCAATGAAAATGACAAATATTGTGCGCAGACCGCACATTAAACTATTTTTCTCAAAGTAAGGCCTTGGGCGTGTTCAGGGACATGAATATATTTGTTAATTTGTATATTTCGTCCATGATTGTTGTAATGTGTCCTTTCATTCACATAAAATTTACTCTCTGATGAAGTAATATCTGCAGTTTGTACATGAAATCACCGCCCTGAAGAAGTATTTCCTGCATTTCGTGCACGATCATAGATCCGGACGATTGCCGAATGAAGTGCTTTTCGTCCAACGTTTGGTCAGGACAGTCTGCCTGGAGACCAGGAAAAAGCGTTCGAAATCCACAACAAGAAATGGTATTTTCCTTTTTTCTTCAATTCCGTCGGCTGGTGCTGACTTGTGAGTGTTTCGGACTGACTCGTGAGTGGTGTCTGAGCCTGTGAGTGTAGTACGACGACTACACCTCGTCCTCGATCTAAATCATGCACGACTATGACTGATCACATGACTATCGACGATTTTCGACGAGTATCGTAATAGTCAGTCGTTCAGGTCATTTTGGCATAATTATAGTCCAACGTCTGATTCGTCTGCCTCCCGTCTGTGTCTGACATTTCTTGCGCTGGCATCAAGAATACCCACGATGACGCCTACTTTACCTACAACTTTCTGTACAAAGTCATAGATATTTTGTCCCCTTCTTGAAGATCGAAACCCCTCCATATCAAGATGCCAAAACCATTTGAGTAGAGTGTAATGCTCGTCGCACAAATCCGGCCTTCGACCCACTCAAAAAAAGAGGTAGGCGAGCGTAAACTTCATGTCTTCCTGGGTGACCCATACATCGCCTGGAACCCAATGCTCATCACACCAGCGTGTACCTCGACGCCTGCTGTATCGCAAGGTTGTGCGTGACGAGTTGCTGTCCAGGCAGGACTTGCACGGTGACACACTGAAATGGCTGCCTCTTCATGGAGGCTTGTCGCTCACACTTCGCAAAGGGGGCTCCAAAGACAGCGATCGACGGCGGGAATGTACCACAACATAACATCCACTCAGTGTCAGATGAAGAATCTGCGACATTCCGCACGTGGTTGCCGAGCTCCTCAGTGTCCAGATTCTCCGCCCCGCCAGCTTCCTTAAGCCTCAATATCTTCGCCCCCTTTCTTCCCCTCATTCCTCGTCCGTGACTTTTCCTCGCAAAGCAGAAAATGATGAGGCTTAAGGAAGCTGGCGGGGCAGAGAATCTGGACACCGAGGAGTTGGGCAACCACATGCGGAATGTCGCAGGCTTTTCATCTGACACCAAGTGGATGTTATGTTGTGGTACATTCCCGCCGTCGATCGCTGTCTTTGGAGCCCCCTTTGCGAAGTGTGAGCGACAAGCCTCCATGAAGAGGCAGCCATTTCAGTGTGTCACCGCGCATGTCCTGCATGGACAGCAACTCGTCACGCACAACCATGGCAGGCGTCGAGGTACACGCTGGTGTGATGAGCACTGGGTTCCAGGCGATGTAGGGATCACCCAGGAGGGAATGAAGGCTAATCCCGCCTATCTTTTTTTTTGCTGGCGTCAAAGGTCGGATTTGTGCGACGGGCGGGATGCTTATTTCTCTTCTATTGAAGTAGGCAAGTGGAGGGCTAAGAGGACAGATGAAATGAGGAGACGGAAAATAAGCACGACGTGTGGACATACTTGGTTACACTGTGCTGTATGTGACTAACTCGCTCGCCATGAGTGGAATGGACTACCGATAGCAAGGGAATCAAGGGTTGATCAGGACAAGAAGGTTTTGATCCGTCTATCACACTCCGAGAGTGCTTGCTCGGACAATATCTTGGCCCCCTTTTTTCCCCGTATTCCTCGTCCGTGACTTTTCCTCGCCGTGAAATATATATCGCGAAAAAATACCCCAACAATCTCCAGAAGCCCGACAGCGTGAACGTTCTGGAGAAAATCCGCTTCCCGAGTCCCATTCCGGGCGACGTGATCACGGTGAACGTCACGGGAACGCTCATCTCGACGACAGCTACACAGCCATACTCGTTGGTCGCGAGCGGCCCCTTTGTATCCACCGCGTGGTACTGTAAAGATAATCGGAGCGGTGGGCCCTGGGATGCTGCGTGGAGAACGGAGTACTGTGCTCTGCCGTGCACTGGAAGATACAAGAAACAACCCTTGTGTTGTGAGACACTTGGCGGTCGTCGTGGGAGCTCGTTCAGAGACGGTAATACGTGCATTCCATCCCTGGCAAACGCCTCCAAGTGCTCAGGCCTTCCGCCCCCTCAAGAATGTGGTCCGACACGGTAATGCATGCACCCCATCACTGGTATGCCTGTCGGTAATATGGTCTAACAGAATAATGATAATACAATAACGATTAGGTTGCAACCAAATGTTTTTGGTTTTTAGCACATTTCCTTTCAGATAGCTGTTCAAATGAAGCGCGAAGCGCGTAGTGACAACCAATAACAAATAACATAATCCGTACGGACTATACAGAAAGTTATTTACGTTTTTTATTGTTTTTAATTTTTGGGGGGTTTGACCACCACAATGGGCTTTGCCACCGGCATGGTGATATCGACTTCTATCATATTTTGGTCACCAAAACAAGCCCGCCCCGGATGACGGGGTAGGTGCCGGCATCAGTCCCACTCGTGACCGCGGGATGACCGGCAGCCAAAGGAGTGGCTTGTTCAGAGCGGGATGGCGCCATCGTGTTGGCGATATATTCGATATAGGAGTGGCCACATGTACTCTGGACGTGATATGATCAGACTATCTGATTAAGTGATGCACACCTTTCCACTGTTCCTTGTATCACCTCCCCAATATCCCACTTCACCGTCTTTTTCTTTGGTAGACCATCAAGCGTTCACAGAAGAATATTATCGAACTTTCTTCATTTTAACTCAACCCGCAGTCCACATCAGCCCCGCCGTGTCACATAATGCGACCAATGGTACTGATGCCAGGCTCGTGGACTTTAAAGTATTTACAGGTTCAGCGGTTGTTTGGTCTGCTGTTTTCTGTGGCATGCTTATCTGCATTCCTTCCTCTAGTGGTAAGCACACATTCTTCCTCCCTTCTTGGTCTTGAGCATGTACCCTCCACTGAGGCCGCGATCATTATTCACAGCTGCTAAGCACATTGACTGAGGATACGAAGAAATCGCGGATGGCCGTGGAAGGATTGCTTCGAGCGGGCAAGGACATCGACAGCAGCCATTCCCGTGAATTGACAAGAGCAAACCTTGAGGGCGTAACAAGCACCGCCTGGCTGTATGGCTGGTCAAGGCCGGAAATGACCGATAACATGAGAAGAGACGATTTTTTGCATGGAACCTGGCCCCAAATTGTAGGTGGGTCGTCCTTTCCCTTGCCAAACCAAGACAATCTCCAGGAGACTGACGATTTGGCCAGCGCAGCCCCAAGCCTGCGACTAGATCCCAGTATCGTGGCTATCCCACCTCGGTCTCCATTGTCATCACTTGCAGCCCATGTAGGCGTGATGCGCATTTCCAATGGCCTGCAGGGCGGTGGGAGGCCACATAATCGGCGAAATGACGACACCGTGGGGATCGGTCAGATGGTCACCAATGCAGGAGAGGTATTCCGCAGCTCTGATCTCATTCTGCTGGACAAAGACTTTCGCACGATCCATCAAGTTGCAATCTACGAAGCTGGCTCCTCACAAAGAGCAGAAATAGAAGATTGCCACGTCTTCTTTTTGGGAAAGAAGCCCGCACTTTTTCTGATAGGAACACGTTTCGAACCTCCTCGGTTTGAACCCGTGACGGTCATTCATCGCCTGAATCTTCATATGCAAACTACAAAGAGTCAGCACATTCTGCCGCGTCCTGTCGTGACCCTTGCCGAGACCTCTGTGAATCATCACGAGTTTCCTGGGTACATCAGGTTGCCCGAGGTTCGAATAAAGGGACAGAGCGCCCGTATGACTGGGAAACACCACCTGATCATCGAAACTCCCCATCATGACGTGTACATCGTCAATCGGTTATCTCCCCTCGAAATATTCCACCTAAGAAACAGCGCTAGGGCACGCAGGGTAAGCAGCGACGAAGAAACAGCAGTCTTCCCCTTCCTAGAGAAGTTCAACCTGAACGGTGGAAAGATGATTTACCTCCCCGAATCCAAAGAATACCTTGGAATGGTTCATATCCACAGGGACTACGCGGAGGGTGCAGATATGTACGGTTCCCACTATACGCAGGCCTTTTTTACGATAGATGCAAACGACTTCAGCGGTGTCCGGCGACTGGGCACGGAATTCTGCTTTAGAAGTGCGGAACATTCCAATGATTGCGAGGCAATTCAACACGTGATGGGACCGGGCCTGGCGCATGATGGCAGACTGATTCTGGGCTATAGCGTCGGAGACTTGGAGGCCCGCATCCAGACTATGACGCTCGAGGATGCTCTGGCCACTTTGCAGCCCTACAGCCACGCCAAATTTGCCATGATGCATACAACATTCGTTTTACAGTCCAACTCCGACGAGTGGATGTGCCCACATGTGACGTCAGTGAAACTGCCCATGATTGCCATTCTGGTGGCGTCGTCCACTCGGAAAAATCGACATCCCACAACAGACAATATTGCCCTATTTCGATATCTTCTTCCTTCCATCTTGACCTCCATAGAGTGTGGATTCACGTTCTCTGTTTTTCTTGGCTACGATGATGGCGACGCTTTTTATGGCACAGCTGCCGGGCAAGTGGAGACTGAAACATGGTTTCAGGAACATATTTCGCGCGTTCTTCGGCAACGAAACATACATGCTTCCCTCCACCTTGTCAAAGTTACCAATACTATGAAGAAACCAGGGCCTGTCTTCTTAGAAATGGCCAGGGCGGCCTACCGAGCCGGGGCAGATTTTTTCTACCGCGTGAACGATGACACCGAGTTCCTCGAGAAGTGGCCCAAGGCTTTTGTGGGTGCACTAGAGGTACGTTTGCAGCAATTCAACTCTTGCCGGTCAACAACGGGCCGGTCCTTGTTTCCTCTCGTGTATCTTTTTTTGGGAGCTTCCCCAGACTGGGTGCTTTATCATTTCGCCCTTTTGTTGTATCTACGCTCGCTCAAGACCTTTATATCGTTACGCGCAGGAAATGGGTTACCCTTTTGGTGTTGTCGGCCCCTTTTGCGAAGAAGGAAACCAGGACATTCTCAACCACGACTTTACCGCACGTCTCCATATGGACATCTTTGACATGAACTATTATCCCCCGGAGCTTGTAGACTGGTGGATGGACGATTGGATCTCGAGTGTCTACGGAGATGGACGGACAAGAATGCTCGAAAATATTGAGGTGATGTGCATGAATACTTACACCCCACAAGAGATTCTTAACGCTTAAACGTCAGTCGTGTCACCTTTTTCTTCCCGTTATGCATGCGTCACAGGTGCTTCATCACATGCAGGCCCATAGGCGTACGTACAAAGTGGACGAGTCCAATGAAAAGTTGCTAAGGCCCCTTCTCAAAGCTGGTAAAAAACGACTGGCTGCATTTATGAGGGGGCACCCCGTCGGTGAAGCCGCATAGCATCAATCTTTTTCAGGCCCACCTGGACCGATAGACTGCGAAATGAAACAAGAAGAATGGCCGGGTAAACAACCGGAGAGAGGCGGGGAAAAGACGACCAGAGGAAAATGGAATGGAACGGAAAGCGAGTAAGAGACGAGCTTCGACGAAACGACGACCACTTTCGTGTCTCGCGGCACCTGCAGACCACACGAAGCACTCCAACTGTGCAGTTTCAGATGCACTCATCTTGGAAAGAAATTCTGCGCAAGGTTCGCCAAGCAGGCTTTCGCTTTCTCCCTTAATACACAACTCAAAAATTGAGTTCCGCATGTCGCCCATCACTAGGACAGCCACTAACGTCTTGTCCATCTCAGTCTACATGCTATTTTTAGTAATGGGCCAAAAATTTGATGCAATGTATTGAGTGAACTGGGTCTGTGAATGCCTGTCTGCTGTACTATTCAATTCAATTGATGGATACAGTGAGAGTACACCTCTGTTAGGGTTAGAGTTAGGGTTCCCCTTTGGGCGAACGGCAATTGAGAAGGCAAAGATATTTGCCGAACAGGGGACGAAGGGGTGGGGCGGATTAATGGCATGCTTTCTATCCAGGGAGAGTTTGAAGGCTGGATTTTGGGGGGTGGTAGTGTGGTGATTGTGTGCATGTTGTGGGCAACAACTGTTTTTACACAGCAAGCTCGCCAAAGGCCGCAACAATAGTCATACCCTCTTCTTGCTTTCATCGTCTCTGTCTCTCGCTTCATTTTCCTTTGATTCTTACTCGTCCATTCATGGATACACGGAGCGCATCTGTCTTGTGTCCGGAATATGTGTATCTCTATGTCTGTATGTATACGCAACCCCAATCTACCCTCCTCCCCGGGCACTACTACACTAATTCAGCGTCCCCTGCCCACCCTCTCGGACCTTCCTCTCCTCATGCCCTTCCTCCTCCTCCCTTCCACTACACCGTCGCCGGAAAAACCTGGAGTCCGTACAAAAGTGGGTAAGTTTGCATGTATTTTACATCTCTTGAATTATTGATTTTGATAACTGCAAAGCAGTTATCATCTCCTCCTCCCTCCGGGCTCGCTCAGTCATCCGTGGGTCGTTCTTCTTCCGTATGACATCCAGCTCCAGCTCCTTCTCCTTCTGCACTCTGACGACTTCCAACTTTAATTTCTTCTCGGCGATGCTGGCGTAATGGCTGCGCTGCTCCTTCATCCACACTTGATTCCCTTTTTCCAATCGGTCGACGACACGCGTCAACTTCTTTAACGACGCCCCATAAGCCTCCTTGAGGGTCTGAATCTTTGCCGACGCTAAAGCATCTTTTGCTGCCACGATCTCCTGCATTTTCTCCCGGGCCAAAATCGCCTTATGTTCCTGTTTGTTTGGTGTAGATGGGTTAGAAGGAGGGGAGGGATCAAAAGGAGGAAAAACCTCACACGCCTCGGCCTTTCCTGGCCACGTTTTGACAAATAATAACATAATAACGAAGTACCTTCTTAGCATGGCGTATAATCGCTGCAATTCCTTCACTCCTTCTTTCTTTTCTCGGAGTTTTGACTTCCACCTCTCACTGAGAGGTTCGTCCTCCGGCGGTGCCAAGGCTTTGAAAGCATCCGCCAAAACTTGAGGGCACTGCATTTCTTGATTGTAATTCCGGGTGTCCTCCTCTGAAAGCATATTTCTTCGCCCTCCTCTCCTTTATCGTCCAATGTCCTCTCCATTTTGTCTTCTTATCGATCCTCCGCCTCTACCCTCGCTTTTTTCCAGGACCTCATGGCCCGCGGGGAGGACGATAGCGTTGTACTGGACCCTTCTTCGCTCGACCCCGCCGCTCGTTGGTAATCTCTGCACGCTTCGCAATCTGCTGCCAGCCGCTTGTACTTCGCGGGTTTACTAATTTTGCAAAAGCGGCAATGTTGTTTGTGGTTGCAGGCATCGTACGTTTGCGGCCTTCCCCGGCGATTTCCTCGCTCTGGCGCCGTCTGGAGGACCTCCAGTGGTGCCACTGGTTGGCATGAAGAATCAATTAGGGTCATGATGCACCTAGAAAGGCAACAGATGGCAATATTATGGTGTTTTAGAGTAGATTTAAGAGGTTGGAAGGGTGGAAAGATGGCAAAACCTTATTCAATTTATTACGCGGGAGACAGCTCATGATAGAAATGGCGATAAATGACGTTCGGCACAGATCTAGAATCGTACCGCCGAGACAAACGAAAGTGCTTCCCAATCAGAATTTTCGCTCCATAAACACGAGCAAGAAATAGGAAAATGCGGAGAAACACCGAAAATGCTAGATTTTGGCGTATTTTTCGTCATTTTGGTTCATTTTGTGCGCGAAGCCTCGAAAAAGGCCCTTGAGAAAACAGACCAGGGTGAGCGTTTCAAACCCTCTTAAGAAATCTTGTATGACCAAAAATGACTCAGACTCACTGAGCGGTGCCTTTTTCCATGCTACAAAAGCCGATCAGTACCTCAAATGTGGTTTGGTTCCGCGCTGCCTTCATAATAGGGCTGCTTGTTTTCCTAGTCCTTAATGTCAAAGCATTTGAAGAACCGTCACATCACCTCCTGCAACGAGAGCATTTCCAGTGGACTCGCACATTATTGACGCAAGATTGGTAGTCCTTGTCATAACAAATAGTGATCCTGTATATGAGATGAACCGTGTACCATGTATTGCTATTGGAACGAATTCAACAGCACCTGGCACTGGACATGGTAGACGACCTGTGGACCTGGTGTGTGTGTCAAGGGTCCCTATCTTTCGTCAAACGGACGCCTTAGCAATTGAAATTTAAAAATTGGACAACGCAAGAAGAGCGAAGTGCCACAAATCAATCGCAAGGGACATCGAAATTTATCGAAACGCCGTGAACTTGACCATACCTTCCGAGGAATTCATCGTCGAAAACCGCTATCACACAGACAATCTTGGTCGATGGATTCGAATTTCACAGCCGTTTTGGTAGAAATTCGCGCCTTCAGACGGCCATGCCATGACTGCTATCCATCAAGGAAGCCTTGAACAACCGCTCTGTCTCCTGACATATACAGAGTGTTGGGGGTTGTTTCATCTTACCCGTGACTATAAAATCATTTTGATGTCGGAGTTGCTGCAGGAAAAATCTTCTAGACACACGCAGGCCGGGAAAAGATGAACCAGGGTTAGGATTATTGTAGATGCCACTTTCTAGTCTCGGTTTTAGGACCAGAATGATTCACTTAGAAAGCCATCTTCATCCATGGAAACATGTCCTGCATTTTGTCACATTTCTTTCTCTGGTGCATTCATGCTCTTTTTCACACATTATGCCTTATCACGAAAAAGGGTGCTATCAGTGAGATCCTGACAGATCTAGGTTTTTATGAGACATAACTGGTCAGAACTTTTTTCTCCAGGTGAGTAGGTTACAGTGGGTACCGGGGTGTTTGATAGTTCCCAAACCTTCAAACTTAGGGAGGCTGCAAAATACTTTGATACCTTGTTGTTTTTCTGGCACTCACGAATGATAAGTCTTTCCCCCTTTACTAAGATGCAACGGAAAGCCAAATGGTTGTCGTAATATGATTCTGTGATTTGTTGACAGAAACAATGGCATTGAAGAGAATTCTTGGATAAGGATCGCGAGCGTGGTTGGTAGGGTGCTTTCCGCGGTTGGATTTGGAATGCTCATCAGCCGATATCGATATAAATGATTGACCTACGCATCAATCATTATTTTTTCTTTATCATTCATGCGGCTGTCTCTTCGCAACTCATCGATTGGAGGAAGGGGAGATTTGGAGATTTTCTTTGCGTAAGTAGGAACTCGTTTCGACGATTCTTTCAAGGTATGTCGCTAATATGAACGATCTCCCCGCGCCTTTTCCCATTGTTTTCACTTGTTTTTCCGATCAATTTGTTCTATCTCCACTCGACAGTATTGACAAGTAGGTACACGTGTAAAAGCGATCTTATTTTTTTTCCTTTTGAGTTTCCAGATAATTTAAAGCCCGCATCCCAACCAGAAAGCAAGAAATTTTCTTCAGAAATGATGTTTTCAAATTGTTCCTTCATTAGTTTCCACAAGTTCTGGGATTTTCATTCTCCTAATGAGCTGAGAATGAAACAAATAATGAAAACTCTTGCCGTTGCGCGTGGTGGATGGCGACAAAGCGTGGGATAACTTGATCTGTTCACTGAACATCACAAGGGACATTGATAAATAGGCTACTGCAGGTGGTACATTTGATTATATGTTTTTTGTCATTTTGAGAATAATGCCGATGTTGTTAATGTAAGAAATCTCGGAGAGTAGATAAAAGCAGGCTGACTTGAAATGTTTGTTATCGGACTATACAGAAAATTTTGTAAGTTTTTTACTCTTTTTACTTTTTTGGGGTTTTAGTCGCCATTACGAGCCTTGCCACCGGCATGGTGACATCTCCTTCTATCATATTGTGAGCACCAAACTAAGCCCGCCCCGCATGACGGGGAAGCTGCCGGCATCAGCCCCACTCGTCGGCGCGGGATGACCGGCAGCCAAAGGAGCGGCTTGTTTAGAGCGGGATGGCGTCATCGTCTCGCGAAAATGTCAGTGGCCTGGTGCCTGCAGCTTCCCCGTCATGCGGGGCGGGCTTAGTTTGGTGCTCACAATATGATAGAAGGAGATGTCACCATGCCGGTGGCAAGGCTCGTAATGGCGACTAAAACCCCAAAAAAGTAAAAAGAGCAAAAAACTTACATAACATTCTGTATAGTCCGTACGGTTTATGTTATTTTTGGTGTTTTTGTACTGATTAACGCGCATCGCGCTTTGATGATTCAGAAGTGAAATCATCTCGTGTGATCTCGTTGCTGATTCCGGCAGCTACCTCGTCATGCGGGGCGGGCTTATGTTGGTGCTCACACTATGATAGAAGGAGATTTCACCATGCCGGTGGCAAGGCTCGTCATGGTGATTAAATCCCCAAAAAAGTAAAAAGATAAAAAAACTTACATAACTTTCTGTATAACCGCGATAGTGACGGATTATGTGTATGGATGAATGAGACACTGAGAATAAGGTAAATATAATAGGAGATAACTACGCATTTCTTTCCATGGTTTTCATCACGAGCTAGTATTACGTTTTTGTGTTTTCCTTAAATTGAGGTCCACCCCTTGGTGTGGACTCTCCCTCCCCTCCCTTCCCGTCTTCCCATGGATTCCTTGGAGTCTAAGGATTTGACTCTGTTTTTAATTGAAATACACTTCCTCTTAGCTCATCAAGGATGTATTCCCTTTCCACCTCATCTACTTGCTGCACTGCTATGTGCGCTATCTCGAATAGGGGCGAGCAATAATCTCTCCTGAAAAGCTTCAAGGTACGCAAATCCCTCTTCATTCGACGGCTCCATTACCATTTGCTCACCCCATTCGTTCCAAGCATTGATGAGGAATATCCGTGAAATGGGATCAGACTTTTGAGAGTATTTTTCAAGTTGCACATCTTAAAATTCCTTAAAGAGCGTGACATTCCTTTCTTGAGTCCGTGTCATGAACATTGCCTTGTTGCCCACACCCTTAAATTGCCGGTCCTCGTCGTGTGCATATAAACGCACGGTGTTGTCAAAATTTGTAAAAGCCTAACCATGGCAGGCAAACATTGAATCAACGCAGTATCAGGAAATCCGTGGGAAAAAGATATTGGTAAATAAGACACAACTTCGCCTGCAAGCGTCCTTTACTCCTTATATCGATATTATAGTGACAATCTTTGTAGCAGTCACCTAGACATGTATCTGTATTTTGGGATGGGATTGAGGTATTTAAGTGAATGGCAACGCAACAACCAACAATATAGCATGCTCAAGTATTCTTGTGCTCTCCTTATCTCCCCAGGGTAGCCAGAACACTCTGTATCGAAGTCGCCCAAAGTGAAAGAGGGAGAGGGGAATTTATCTTGCGAACGACCCGCGGCATCTGGCTGAAAGCGCCCATATGGACTTGATTATGACTTTATACTTGTGACTTGAGTACTATGTGTCACAGTGGTGATTAACCTGTTAGAACCATCTTGCGGCCCCTACCTCACATGCACTTACCTTCCTGCACACACCTGTACACACAAATCACAGGCCAGAGCTTCTGCGATCAATTGTATAGTCGCTGTCTTACTGAAAGAAGCCTGAAATGGCGTTCGATGTACGTCATACTCTTATGGAAAGCTTTGGTTCAACTGCTGAACAGCCGTGCCACCAGAATCAGTGCGGTTATCCCCATAAACTGAAGCAGCAACGCAGCAGTTTATCATCTACTGTCTTGGACAAGAAAGAGGTACACAACGGCACTGCATCCCTGTGCAGCTTGGCAACATGCTGCGTCGCTGCGGACCCTATTCCCGTTTCCATGCCGCCATATTCCTCATCATTCGCCACTTCTTTCTTGGCAGCGAATCACGGTACGTTTCTCGAGCAATCGGAGCCCACCATCCTACAGCTTGTCTCTCTGTGCATATTATGCTGATTCTCTTTAAGCGTCATCGCACGTCTTATACACACCCATATACATTGGAGTATGCGAGCACGAAGCGCATACAAATATATATACATACAGCAGATCCATCCGTAGAACGTGTACTCACCAACGCACATACATACTCCCCCGTACAAAAACTCAGTCCAGAAGCAGGCGATGGACAAAATTTCGCAATCCTCTGTGATCCAATATCAGCAACAATTGCGACCGTCAACCTTCAATCAGCATTCTATCCTCAAGTTTAAGACAGTTCATGTCCTCTCTGATGCCTTGCCGTCCTTTCAAACACAGCATCAGCATCAGCAGCATCACCACCATAATAGAAGTCACCCAGTAATGAAGCTCCACTACCCCACACAATTCCAAACGCAGCCCCTTGAAAGACAGCTTGTGATGGCGTCGACTAAGCGATTTTTGATGAATGAATTCCCACTCACAGAGCTTTCGGATGTTAGGCTCTACCCACCAATTGCACCGCTGGGCGAGGCCTCTCTTCCGCTACAAGAGATTCGAACCGGTGTGACGGGCGTTTCGGTGGGACTGCTGCCTGGCAGATACTCCAAGATCATGAATAAGTACCTTCCGGTGAGAGATATGAGAGAAGTGTCCTTAGCTAAAGTTTCTACAGTTTGTGTTTGGCATAGCATCTTTTAGGAACCCTCTCATTCTCTCCACTCACTCGATTATCCTGTTTATCAGAGTACAGAGAAGCAGCGAAGAGCGTCGAAAGAGGACTTGTCGGGTTTAACGGCGGAGGAGAAAAAGGAGCGGCGTAAGATACGCGCACAAATCTACAATCGCTCATCTCGCCATCGCCGCAACAGTCTGGAAGGTGACCTGCGCAGCGACGTGAATCGTATGGGAATTTACAAAAATATTGTTGAGCATGCGCCGGACGTGATATGTGTCATTTCTCCCGACATTCAGTGCAAGGTGCTGTACATCAACGAGGCCGCTCGGTGCGTCTTTCACATCGAACCATCGCATCTGCTGGGATCCAGCTTCTGGACCCTTGTCGCCACAGAAGATAAATTGGCACTTTTGAAAGCTCTGAGTACCGTCAGAATCTTCAAATTGTCCCGGAAGGTAGAGAGGCTAGACTGTCGCGTCGTCACCAACAACCCCGGTGTCTACGTGTCTGTCTGTATGGCGCTTGTAAATGGGATGCAGGGCATTATTTGCGTTATGTGTCATGGTGAGCCCCTGCCTGCCATTTCACGCATGTCGTCTAATTGAACGCCGTATGTAATCTTTCATCGTTGGAGGCAAACTTACATTTCCCAAATAGACGTCGCATTTTTGGTTTATGGTGGCCGATTTGGTAATATCTCCATCTATCTCGAGGTGAATCAAAAACGACCAAAAAGACACAAGAAACGTACGTACATGTCATTGCTTCATTTGTCATGAATAACTTACATCTACATTATCAAGGATGTCAATGCATTGACCTATATTTCGTCAAGATACAACCTTTCTGGTCCTGATCATCCGGAGTTCTCCGCCGATCTGTACAATCATTTTCTGTACCGAGCCTGATGTATCGACATGATGACGATAACATGGACCATTATCACCTTTACTGGACTCCCTCTACATCTTAGGCATTCTCCCTGCCTCCCGAGAGTAGCTTTCCTGTAAGGGTTAACAAAGATCTACTCTTTTTCCACCACATTTTCTTGTGCATAATAAGCAAGGGACTTCCTCGAGTCGTAGCCCAAAGTACACGAAGGACTAGCTTCTGTAATTCTCAATAATATTTCCCATCCTTTAACTTCGACTTCGTCTGCTATATAGTACGTCTAAGCCCTCATTACATCGCGGCTTGTGTGCTGCTAGACAGAAAAATGACAATTTTGCTCCTCCCAAATATGTTTCGTTTGAAACAGGATTGCCATCGCATTGTATTTTAGATATTGCAAAAGAGACGATTGCTCTCCCATGCGATCTTCCCAATTATCTCTTCATAAAGCAATGGTTAGGTCTGATTCCCCTCATTAAACGTGCGATTACGATGTCCGCATCGCCCTCTCGCAATAGAACACAACAGAGATAGGATCATGTCCACTTCGATACCGGCCACCACCGGGGCAGCGAGGCCCACAACCAGCGGCCAAGGACTAAACGCCCCCTGCACAAGACCGTCTTGTAAATATGAATTGAGAAAATAATGTATTGTCCTAAAGGGTAAGAGACCCTGACATCCGTAATACCATGGCATTAACCACCACATTCAAAGCTTCAAAGTTTCGTCTGAACCAAAGTAACCAGGCCCCCTGAAATGAAATTGATCATGACGCTCGACTCCAGCATGTGGTTCTTTCATATCAGCAATCACTCCACGACCCCTTCGACGACAAGTGACGCGCCATCAGCGCGGCCGCCGGCCACCATCATCGAAGTCTCGCAAAGGAGAATGAAACGACGTCTACGCCGCTGTGGGATGCGGGACTTAAGGGGAAAGGGCAAGTGTGTGATACGGGATTGGATGTGAGTCATTGTCAGTTCCGCCAATTTTACGGGAAACGAGGAGGAGGAGTGGATGACCCATCTGTCTTCTTCTCTTGGCAAATCGGCTCTTTCAATAATAGACAGAGAAAGGTTGTACAGTACTTGCTAGGTCAAGATAATACGGATATAAACGGGCATGGTACGCATGTGTGTGGGACATGCGGACCACTTGTGACTCAATAGCATCAGCACAGTTGCCAGCCCATCGACAACGGGAGCGACCAACTCCTTGCGTGCGGCATACATACCCAGTGGGGACACTGCCATTCCTCATATCTTTGCAAATTATCGTGACACGCCCCTATTGCCGGTACAGCGGCAAACTGCGACATTCAAGTAGTATCTCCCGTTCCTCAAGCATTTACCACGGCCATGTCCTTGACTGCCGAGAAATCTTCCTTCTCGAGCATTGTCCACACGGCATTGGGACTCAAAATCGGGAACATTGTGACATCCCTACCCACGATGATATTACCCGACACGTCCAGCTGAGTGTGTGCTTGAGACTGGGGCGTCCGTGTTTGGGCCTCACTCGTGAGCATTTCGGAAAGACTCATGAGTGTCTGGTGCTGACTTGTGAGTGTTTCGGACTGACTCGTGAGTGGTGTCTGAGCCTGTGAGTGTAGTACGACGACTACACCTCGTCCTCGATCTAAATCATGCACGACTATGACTGATCACATGACTATCGACGATTTTCGACGAGTATCGTAATAGTCAGTCGTTCAGGTCATTTTGGCATAATTATAGTCCAACGTCTGATTCGTCTGCCTCCCGTCTGTGTCTGACATTTCTTGCGCTGGCATCAAGAATACCCACGATGACGCCTACTTTACCTACAACTTTCTGTACAAAGTCATAGATATTTTGTCCCCTTCTTGAAGATCGAAACCCCTCCATATCAAGATGCCAAAACCATTTGAGTAGAGTGTAATGCTCGTCGCACAAATCCGGCCTTCGACCCACTCAAAAAAAGAGGTAGGCGAGCGTAAACTTCATGTCTTCCTGGGTGACCCATACATCGCCTGGAACCCAATGCTCATCACACCAGCGTGTACCTCGACGCCTGCTGTATCGCAAGGTTGTGCGTGACGAGTTGCTGTCCAGGCAGGACTTGCACGGTGACACACTGAAATGGCTGCCTCTTCATGGAGGCTTGTCGCTCACACTTCGCAAAGGGGGCTCCAAAGACAGCGATCGACGGCGGGAATGTACCACAACATAACATCCACTCAGTGTCAGATGAAGAATCTGCGACATTCCGCACGTGGTTGCCGAGCTCCTCAGTGTCCAGATTCTCCGCCCCGCCAGCTTCCTTAAGCCTCAATATCTTCGCCCCCTTTCTTCCCCTCATTCCTCGTCCGTGACTTTTCCTCGCAAAGCAGAAAATGATGAGGCTTAAGGAAGCTGGCGGGGCAGAGAATCAGGACACCGAGGAGTTGGGCAACCACATGCGGAATGTCGCAGGCTTTTCATCTGACACCAAGTGGATGTTATGTTGTGGTACATTCCCGCCGTCGATCGCTGTCTTTGGAGCCCCCTTTGCGAAGTGTGAACGACAAGCCTCCATGAAGAGGCAGCCATTTCAGTGTGTCACCGCGCAAGTCCTGTCTGGACAGCAACTCGTCACGCACAACCATGGCAGGCGTCGAGGTACACGCTGGTGTGATGAGCACTGGGTTCCAGGCGATGTAGGGATCACCCAGGAGGGAATGAAGGCTAATCCCGCCTATCTTTTTTTTTGCTGGCGTTGAAGGTCGGATTTGTGCGACGGGCGGGATACTTATTTCTCTTCTATTGAAGTAGGCATGTGGAGGGCTAAGAGGGCAGATGAAATGAGGAGACGGAAAACAAGCACGACGTGTGGACCTACTTGGTTACACTGTGCTGTATGTGACTTACCAGTTCGCCATAAGTGGAATGGACCACCGGCAGCAAGGGAATCAAGGGTTTATCAGGACAAGAAGGTTTTGATCCGTCTATCACACTCCGAGAGTGCTTGCTCGGACAATAGGGGGTGTGTTCAACTCTCCCCAAAACCCTTAAATAGGCTATTTAAGGATTTTTAGCCCTTAAATAGCGAATTCGGCGCTTCCATTTAAGGGCTGCCTATTTAAGAGCAGGGCAGCGCCATAAATACTACCGTTAGTATTTAAGGTCTCTTCCTTCCCAGCTGTCAAATAGCAACATTGCCCTTAAATAGAGAAAACGACCATTTTAGTCGCTTCACCCTCCTTCATATGCTTGGTACGCCACAGATCACAAGAGAGCAACACATATGAACCGATTTGTGGTGATGTGGGTGGGTGTGGACATACCCATAAAAATAAAATGACCAAAAAAACACAAAAATCATCATCCCCTTTCTTCACACTGCCCCCGTCGTTTCCTCGAGGTCTAGCAGCCTTTCATGCATCGTACCATTAAGTGCGCAGCGCATCAAAGGGACTTCATGGTATATTGCCTTGACTGGTGTTTCACAGCGTAGGCTATGGGCGCTTGAGTGACTGGTGGGGGAGCGAAATAAACACTCATCATTTTCTTCTTTCTTCCCCGTCCTTCCCACTCATGCACAGACATGTCAACACAAGCAAGCGACAATTCCTGTCAACCTGGGAGCAACCTTGTCAACGAGGGGCAAGAGTTTGACTCAGACTCAGACTCTGACCCTGGCACCAATTCCCCGGACGCGGACACGAATGGCTCGAGTGACCAGGCAGCACCCCTGGTCCATAGGGACCACGGGGCGGGGGTGGGGAAGAAACGCGCCACCAGGAAGCAGACTACCAAAGCTTCCCCATTCCAAAAATTCCACTCCAACCCTTACATCTTCGCCCTGTTTTTATATCTGAGTAAGTGATGATGTGGCTGTGTGAGTGACATGTCTGTGCATTTGTGTTTCCGTTCTTAACTCACACAACTACCCCACCACATCCTCAGTGGTGGATGGTCCCATTGACCTCACAGATGAAACCTTCGAGCATGGCCGAGTGGATTGGTTTTCACCCTTTGATCTAAACGGCCGGCGCAACATCGCCCTCCTCAAGTCCTGTGTCCAAAGACTACAGGCCCTAATCAAAAAACACTACCCTGCTTTTGTGCCTGCCTTCGCTGGGTTCACGGCGGACAAATGTAAGACCTACACTGACCAAATGTGGGTGAAGAGAAGCGGAGAAGAGGTAAAAGGTGGGCTTGGTGGGGGGGGGAAGAACCTGAAAAGAGTCCCTCGCTTGGAGATGGAGATCCCTGAGCCCACGGTGCACGATGGGAGTCGTGTGACGGTGAATGGCAGCCCTGTCCTCGTCCGCACGCCCTACGAGGTGAGGGTATCTGAGTTCCTCCACGAAAGCTACGTCACCATGACTACCGGAGAAATAGCCAGGCATTACTCTGGAGCAGGAGCATTTGCGGCGGAGGTACGGGAGTCAACCACCCACCACCACCCACACAACCATCCTTTCACACTGCAACACACACGGTTCACCAAAAAAATCCGATAGGATGCTCCCGCTACACAAGATGGGACCCAGAATATGTTCCACGCCCTCAAGAAAGGGTGTGACCGGTCGACCTCCAAATTGATCCAGTTTCAGGACATCAAAGTGGACAAAATGCCAAAAAAACCACAGGCATACTACACTTGGCTCAAGGAGGAGTGTGGCCATAAGATGTCGCAGGAGGAGGCAAAGGAACTAGCATACGGACTTGCTTACCAACTCGTCTTAGCGCGCTACTCGGACACGTTTTCCATGTGGGTGACATGACAATGAATAAACTCAATACCACCCAACCACCTACTCCCCACACACACGCACCTCCTCATGAATGTTCCCACCTACTCACTCCCAATAGGATGACCATGATTGGCAGTCCGTGGCTGGAACGATACCGGGGGAGAGGTGCGCCGTTCGAAAAGGTTGTGTCTTACGCCAAAGCAGGAGCCGATCTAGGTGCTATTGTTGAACTTTCACGTTCCTTTACGCTAGAAAACAACATGAAGGATCGTCGGACCTCCGACACTTCGGGTGGTGGTCTTTGGGATGCGCAGGAAGACAGGGAGTGTGACAGCTCAATGGGCGGTGGCGGGGGGGAAACCGTCTCCCGGGCTGACCCGGGGGACGACTGTTTGAGTGTAGAGAATGGGTGCAGGGTCATACCAGCCAACACTACCTCAATGGAGGACGCATTGCGAAGAGAAGCGAAGAAGAGGAAGTCCTCGTCGTTTAGTCGGAAGGGAGCCAAGTCTGCCGCAGGTACATTTCTCACGCAGGCCGGGGGGGGGGTTCCCGCAACCACCAGCTCACACAAGGTTAGAATGAAGGCCCAGGCTGAACATTGGGATTTTATCAAAACTTTCATGGTTCGGATGGAAGACGACAGGTCAGTCACCTTAACCGCCAGCCCACCCTACCATCAACCCACGCCCTAGATCACGCAATGGGTAACCTCTTCCAATTTGCCCACACACGCACAGAAAAAAATTTGCAAGACTTACAAAAACGTCCTCACCTCCATTGGATTTGGAACGGAAAAAAATGATCTACTATAACGACCAGTTGAAGATAGAGCTCGAGGAGACCAAGACGATCCACAGCCTCCTGCAGACAGTACCGTCAATGGAAGAGGTGGAAGCTGCCAAAGCGCGTGCTCGAGCGGCAACCCAACGTTATTTTGATTCCCTCCAAGAAATGGGTTCCCCTCCATCCCCACCCGTGAGCCCTCTTTCCTCTGCGACAGAGTGCTCAGGACGAGGGCGACAAGGGCCAAGGCAAGGACCCGCAGAAGTGGAAAAAAGCATGCCGGAAGGATGGGACACAGATTGGAATATATGTGGGGAAGGAGATCAACCCCCCCCCCCCCCCACCCCCCTCCTCTAATCCTCCTCGTTTTCAGCCGTGGGCAGGTGGCGATGGGGGAGTAAGGAAGGAAGCCTCCTCATCTCCTGCCAATTGCACAAGGAGCAAAGTGGGAGGGCAAACGAAAAGTGTGAGTGGGTGATAAAAAGGAGTCAAGTAGTATAAGAACATCATGAATTTTCCATGCATAGATAATCCCAGTGGGTGATATGTATGGAGCCCACGTATTGAACAAACGAACAAATGAAAAGAAGGAAATGCGGTAGTTGTCGTTTTATACCCATGTGCTTTATTTAGACGTTCACGTGTTAGTACATCGAGTAATTGTCGTCGAGTACCTGTCGTGCCGTGTTATAGAACTCATGGGCACGTGACCTACGCCGTGCTGGGCGCGGGGCAGAAAGATACTCCTCCAGGGTTGGCGGTTCTCCCCCGAAGTAGTACGCCGTCTGATTGCCCCCATTTAGGCAAGTATGTACATTTGATAAAATGACACACACCAGGTACAGCTTGCCTAACGGTGAAACACCGACCTGCATACGTGGCACGAAACTCAAACGGCGCCAAAGCGAGAATATGCGACCGAACGTCCATTCAATGCAAACGCGCGCCCGTGCAAGGTTGCCATTGTGGGTGAGCTCCTCAGGTGTGAGAGGTCTATTGCGGTCGTGTGATGTGACAATAAAAGCTCTCATGCGTCGACCACGGTAAGCCGGGTCGCCCAAAACTGTGCATACTCTCCCAACACGTTCATTGATGCGGGTCATCGCACTGAAGTCACGGGCGATGTCCCACATCGCAGCGTCATTGCGCACACTAGGAAGAGGACCATAACACGATTCAACGATTCCCACTGGTGATACCATCCCTTGGAATTTTATCCCATGGTATTTGTAGGCCCCATTGTAGTACCGTTCCTGGTACCTGGTAGGGTAGCAAACCCTTCTACAGGTGAAGACAGTTAATGTGTGGTTGAGGGTGAGGGGGGTAGTCCAAAGTGGCTCGTGGAGAAGCAAGACAAGGAACAACAAGGGCGACGGGGACTTACACATTGACGCCATCAATGCAAAGATAAGATTTGCAGGCAGACGGATCCTCTGGGTTTGCTTTTGTGCCCAACAATGCACAGTACTCGTTCATCTTGTTTGACAAACGTTCCTCGTTTAAGTCCAGAAGGAAGGCCCATTGATCGAACACGTACTCTAGCATGTAGTTGGTCCATTTCGTAATTTGTGTTCTGTCATAGCCGTACAATTTTTCCATCGTCCCTCTTACAGAGTGAGGATGAGCATTGCGGCCAAGAAGCATCACAAAGACCATTCCTCCACACATTTTTGGCATTCTGTCCATGTTGTTAGGCGGGTGATGAGGTAAATGGTAGGAGAGCGGGAGAGAAAGTTGTGGGTCAAGAACCACAGCGTGAGCCATTGGGAAGAGTAGTACGTGTAAGATAGTCAATATTGGCCATGAGTGCTTACCCTTCCAACTCGATAACTGTTTCGATGCGGAGTCTGGGGAGCATGTACCACACTTGTTCCTTGGTAAACCGGTGCATTTTCAGGAATAAATCATCGGTAAAGTCTTCGAAGAGCTGCGGCAATGTACGAGGGCGGTTTGGATCGAGATTCCAAGACGTACGGGGAAACTGGTTGCCGCCAATGACGTACATGTGCACGAAGAGTAAGCAGAGTACGAGGTTGTTGTCATATTCCACATACATCATGTGTTGGTCCATGTTGCGCAAACCAGCCCCACTCTGCCTTCGCAGACACTTCTTCAAGACAACGCTGTGTATGCGTTTGTGATTGTGTGAGGAGAGAGGGAAGAAGAAGTCGTGAATGGCATCGTACGGCGAATAAAAGCGTCGTATGTGAGCATTCAAATGGTGTACCAGAGTTCAAAATTATTAGCCTCTATGGGCCTATGGGCCTGTGGAGGCCACATCCCAGCTACCAAAAAAATCTGCCGGTAAATATAAATGACAAGAAGCACATGGACCCATTAACAATTGACTTTAGGGTCGCGCTAGTGCTTGTCAAAAGTTGTTGTGGCTATGTATAGACTTGCTATCACTATTTAAGACTTGCTTTCGCTATTTAAGGGTGCTTCGCTATTTAGAGCATATCCGGCCGGTTGAACACACACCTGGGCCAACAGTTAAATAGAGCTCTTAAATAATTATTTAAGAGTGGCTGCTATTTACGGGTGCGGAGTTGAACACACCCCCTAATATCTTGGCCCCCTTTTTTCCCCGTATTCCTCGTCCGTGACTTTTCCTCGCCGTGCAGAAAATGATGAGGCTTAAGGAAGCTGGCGGGGCAGAGAATCTGGACACCGAGGAGTTTGGCAACCACATGCGGAATGTCGCAGGCTTTATATCTGACACCAAGTGGATGTTATGTTGTGGTACATTCCCGCCGTCGATCGCTGTCTTTGGAGTCCCCTTTGCGAAGTGTGAGCGACAAGCCTCCATGGAGAGGCAGCCATTTTAGTGTGTCACCGCGCAAGTCCTGCCTGGACAGCAACTCGTCACGCACAACCATTGGAGGCGTCGAGGTACACGCTGGTGTGATGAGCACTGGGTTGCAGGCAATGTAGGGATCACCCAGGAGGGAATGAAGGCTAATCCCGCCTATCTTTTTTTTTTTCTGGCGTCAAAGGTCGGATTTGTGCGATGTTTCTCTTATTGAAGTAGGGACATGGAGGGCTAAGAGGGCAGATGAAATGAGGTTGCAGGCGATGTAGGGATCACCCAGGAGGGAATGAAGGCTAATCCCGCCTATCTCTTTTTTTGGCTGGCGTCAAAGGCCGGATTTGTGCGACGGGCGGGATACTTATTTCTCTTCTATTGAAGTAGGCACGTGGAGGGCTAAGAGAGGGCAAATGAAATGAGGAGACAAAAAATAAGCACGACATGTGGGCATACTCGGTTACACTGTGCTGTATGTAACTTACCCGTTCGCCATAAGTGGAATGGACCACCGGCAGCAAGGGAATCAAGGGTTTATCAGGACAAGAAGGTTTTGATCCGTCTATCACACTCCGAGAGTGCTTGCTCGGACAATATCTTGGCCCCCTTTCTTCCCCTCATTCCTCGTCCGTGACTTTTCCTCGCAAAGCAGAAAATGATGAGGCTTAAGGAAGCTGGCGGGGCAGAGAATCTGGACACCGAGGAGTTTGGCAACCACATGCGGAATGTCGCAGGCTTTTCATCTGACACCAAGTGGATGTTATGTTGTGGTACATTCCCGCCGTCGATCGCTGTCTTTGGAGTCCCCTTTGCGAAGTGTGAGCGACAAGCCTCCATGGAGAGGCAGCCATTTTAGTGTGTCACCGCGCAAGTCCTGCCTGGACAGCAACTCGTCACGCACAACCATTGGAGGCGTCGAGGTACACGCTGGTGTGATGAGCACTGGGTTGCAGGCAATGTAGGGATCACCCAGGAGGGAATGAAGGCTAATCCCGCCTATCTTTTTTTTTTTCTGGCGTCAAAGGTCGGATTTGTGCGATGTTTCTCTTATTGAAGTAGGGACATGGAGGGCTAAGAGGGCAGATGAAATGAGGTTGCAGGCGATGTAGGGATCACCCAGGAGGGAATGAAGGCTAATCCCGCCTATCTCTTTTTTTGGCTGGCGTCAAAGGCCGGATTTGTGCGACGGGCGGGATACTTATTTCTCTTCTATTGAAGTAGGCACGTGGAGGGCTAAGAGAGGGCAAATGAAATGAGGAGACAAAAAATAAGCACGACATGTGGGCATACTCGGTTACACTGTGCTGTATGTAACTTACCCGTTCGCCATAAGTGGAATGGACCACCGGCAGCAAGGGAATCAAGGGTTTATCAGGACAAGAAGGTTTTGATCCGTCTATCACACTCCGAGAGTGCTTGCTCGGACAATATCTTGGCCCCCTTTCTTCCCCTCATTCCTCGTCCGTGACTTTTCCTCGCAAAGCAGAAAATGATGAGGCTTAAGGAAGCTGGCGGGGCAGAGAATCTGGACACCGAGGAGTTTGGCAACCACATGCGGAATGTCGCAGGCTTTTCATCTGACACCAAGTGGATGTTATGTTATGGTACCTTCCCGCCGTCGATCGCTGTCTTTGGAGCCCCCTTTGCGAAGTGTGAGCGACAAGCCTCCATGAAGAGGCAGCCATTTCAGTGTGTCACCGCGCAAGTCCTGTCTGGACAGCAACTCGTCACGCACAACCATGCGATAAAGCAGGCGTCGAGGTACACGCTGGTGTGATGAGCACTGAGTTCCAGGCGATGTAGGGATCACCCAGGAGGGAATGAAGGCTAATCCCGCCTATCTTTTTTTTTGCTGGCGTTAAAGGCCGGATTTGTGCGACGGGCGGGATACTCATTTCTCTTCTATTGAAGTAGGCACGTGGAGGGCTAAGAGGGCAGATGAAATGAGGAGACGGAAAACAAGCACGACATGTGGACATACTTGGTAACACTGTGCTGTATGTGACTTACCCGTTCGCCATAAGTGGAATGGACTACCGGCAGCAAGGGAATCAAGGGTTTATCAGGACAAGAAGGTTTTGATCCGTCTATCAAAGGGGACAAAGATATTTTGCCGAGCAAGGCTCATCGGAGTGTGATAGACGAACCAAGAAGAATAAACTCTTGATTCCCTTGCTGCCAGTGGTCGATCCCATGATGAATTCCGGTTTCGCCACGTACAGCACACTGTAATCGAGTATGCCCACATATCGTGCTTGTACCCTGCTGTCGCTCTTTCTGCTGCTCTAGAATCCCTTCATGTTAAGGTGCCAAGGGAATTTAAATAGTCTCACCCGTCGCACAAATTCGGCTTTTGACCCCAGCAAAAAAGAGATAGGCGGGCGTAGCCTTCATGCCCTCCTGTGTGATCCTTACATTCCCTGTAACCTAGTGCTCACCACACCAGCGTGTGCCTCGAAGCATACCATATTCAGATCGTATAGTTGTGCGTGACGACTTGCTATCGGCAGAACTTGTGCGGTGACACTGTCTGAAATGGCTGGCTCTTCATGGATGATGATCGCTCACTCTTCGACAAGGGGGCTTCGAAGTCAGCGATCGACGGCGGTGTGCCATAGCATGCATGTCTTACTTGGTATCAGATGAGAAGCCTGCGGCATTTCACGGACTATACAGAAAGTTATGTAAGTTTTTTGCTCTTTTTCATTTTTTTGGGTTTTAATCACCATTATGAGCCTTGCCACCAGCATGGTGAGATCTCCTTCTATCATAAATTGAGCACCAAAATAAGCCCGCCCCGCATGACGGTGCATGGTCGCAGAACTCTGTGCCAGATTCTCCGCCCTGTTCCCTATGCCGCACCATTCTCTGCACTGCGAAGGAAAGTCATGGACGAGGATTGGGGGGAAAGAAAGGGGGCGAAGATGGTGGGAGGGAGGGCCAGAAGAAAGGAGGGGATGAAAGTTGTGTCACCGTCAAGTGTCCTACATACAGTCGTTTTCACCTAGCGGTGCTGCGGCATTGTGAGCTAACCAATTGGTCCCAACGCACACTCGTTTCGTCCATGAAAGCAGACAGTAGAAATCTCAAAAGACCCGAACAAGAGCAAAGCTTGAACGAGCAATGCATTGGGTTCCGTGGCCTCGAGCACCCCTATCGCTACGGGAAACACATTCTGCTTCGACTTGCTGAAGACCAAAATTGACCAGGGGCGCCAAAATGCTAATGCTGATGGCCACTCCAATGAGATTGGAGGGTCGGTCGGCAATGATGGAGACCCGGAATGAGTACGAGCATCAACAAGAAAAACGAGCGACGGGAGGGAGGGAGGGAGAGAGGGAGGCTGGCTTGGCTGTGTTACCAAGGATACATGTAGAAATTTTGCTTTTCTTATCCTCACGATGGAAGGGCTAGTTGAATGAAAGGTCGGGAAAAATACAGGATGCACCAATATGATTGCGCATGAGGAGACCCGTGTTTTTCCTTCTCTCTGTAACGCACACAATGAAAAAGTGGGAGGGGTGAGGCGCAGAGGAGGAACAGGGAGAGTTGGTAGACTAGCACAATGTTGAATCCGGACTGTCTTACGCCATATCACTTTTTGGTCTCTGAAATTTTACATTTTCTGGCATGCTCCTACAAGGGCCATCTCACTTTGAAATTTGAGCTCCGTGGCCGATGCCAATATCTTTACGAAGATGGACTTGACGTCGATTAATTTTGGCAATAAGAAGCACAGAAAGTTATCTACATTATTTGCTCTTTTTACTTTTTGGGAGTTTTAATCACCATCACGAGCCTTGCTGCAGACATGATGGCATCTACTTCTATCATAATGTGAGCACCAATACAAGCCCGTCCCGCATGACGGGGTAGCTGCCGGCATCAGTCCCACTCGTTGACGCGGGATGACCGGCAGCCAAAGGAGCGGCTTGTTCAGAGCGGGATGGCGTCATCGTCCCGCGGATAAGCCAGTGGTCTGATGCCATTCTTTGGCGACGACCTGTTCCGTCACCAGATCGACTTGACCTTTTTGGACTATAATAATTTCATCGCACATGACACGGCAAAATTTCTGATGACAAATATCGTGTACCGCCTGACTAGCCCACGTGGGGGTCACCGTCGGCGTATAAACCCCTAGAAAATAAAAACAATAAAAAAACTTAAATATATTTCTGTATAGTCCGATGAGTCGATGACGTCGCGTCACTGCGCCTCTTTGATCGCATAGGTTGCTTCTTCAAGGTCGATGACGATGACGTTCACGAGTCACGGTCACCGCGCCTCTTTGATCACATAGATTGCTTCTTCAAGGCCGATCACGTCACAAGTTACGGTTGCGATACTGCCGGTCATCCTGCGCCAAGAAGTGGGACTGATACCGGCAGCTACCCCGTCACGCGGGGCAAGCTTAGTGTGGTGCTCACATTATGATAAAAGAAGATGCTATCATTCCGTCGACAAAGCACGTGATGGTGGTATCAAAAAAAATAAAATAGCATAAAACGTAGATAATATTCTGCATAGTTCGTTAACCCTGCGCCCGTTCGTTAATTGTGTCAATCAGACGCTTTTGAATGTTAAATTATGATGTTGAAACTAGCGTTGTCCTCCTGCTCCATCACCACCACATCAGCTCCTCCTCCTCCACTTCCCCCGTTACTTCCTTCGTCGGCCGCAATGAGAGTCGGGTCGATGGTCGACATTCTCATTGGCTGGACGATCGAACGAATCGCGAGACAGCATGGTGTTCATCACCTTAGCTTTAATAGCTCGGAAACGGACTACACAGAAAGTAAAGTAAGTTTTTTGCTCTTTTTACTTTTTTGGTCTTTTAATCACCATAACGAGCCTTGTCACCGGCATAAAAACATCTTCTCTATCATATTTTGAGCACCAAAATAAGCCCGCCCCGCATGACGGCGTATAATATGGCTGCTGGCATCAGGCCACAGGCGTTTTCGCGGGACGATGACGCCATCCCGCTCTGAACAAGCCGCTCCTTTGGCTGCCGGTCATCCCGCGTCAACGAGTGGGACTGATGCCGGCAGCTACCCCGTCATGCGGGACGGGCTTGTATTGGTGCTCACATTATGATAGAAGTAGATGCCATCATGTCTGCAGCAAGGCTCGTGATGGTGATTAAAACTCCCAAAAAGTAAAAAGAGCAAATAATGTAGATAACTTTCTGTGCTTCTTATTGCCAAAATTAATCGACGTCAAGTCCATCTTCGTAAAGATATTGGCATCGGCCACGGAGCTCAAATTTCAAAGTGAGATGGCCCTTGTAGGAGCATGCCAGAAAATGTAAAATTTCAGAGACCAAAAAGTGATATGGCGTAAGACAGTCCGGATTCAACATTGTGCTAGTCTACCAACTCTCCCTGTTCCTCCTCTGCGCCTCACCCCTCCCACTTTTTCATTGTGTGCGTTACAGAGAGAAGGAAAAACACGGGTCTCCTCATGCGCAATCATATTGGTGCATCCTGTATTTTTCCCGACCTTTCATTCAACTAGCCCTTCCATCGTGAGGATAAGAAAAGCAAAATTTCTACATGTATCCTTGGTAACGCAGCCCCGCGCACCAACACTTACCTCCACCCCCATCTACAGCCTTCCCTTCGAGTCTGATCCCTCCTGCTCATCCTACGTTGTGTATACCATATCTTCCTGTCCAACTACTTACCTGATGACATTTTGGTGCGATAAGAGCCGCAGATATCTCCGTATGCTTCTTTCCCGCTCTCCTCTCTTCACCCACATCCATCTTTCATTTCACTAAGTAGCCTTTGCCTTGGAGCACACTGCGCATGCGTGCAGATTCCACAAGCGCTTGTGGACTCTCCCGCGCCGCAGGAGGTCCGAAGAGTCGTATTTCTCACCATTTTCATTGCTAACAACTCCATTGATTGACGGCGTCGCCATTGCCACCGCGGAGAACTCCCACATTCCGAACGTGGAAACTTCATTCCGGCGCCATGAATCATAGCCCGCCGCCATAGCACACCGGTGGTTCGCGGCGGTTTCTAGTGGCGGCGCTCGACCCGGCGAATTCAATGCAAGTGAAAGTCAGTAGACTGAGCAGGCCCACTTCAATAATAAACTGGCCTCGGTTGTACCGCGATAATTCGTGACTTACAAAGTTCTACAAGTGAGCACGGCGCCAGATGGTCGGCCGATCATCCGGAGAGCCGCGGCGGCGTCCCTCGCCAAACCATTACACTGATAATAATATCAACCGGGGCCTTCGTCCCTCATTCGCTTCGCTTGACAAAGCAACAAACCATATGGTGAATACCAGCGGTATATGTCTAGTGCTTTCCCTTGTTTTGTAGTCTGTGGTTCTATTTAGTGCCCCAAGTCATACTTTGCCAATTTCCCTGTCACATTCCATTTTCGTGGCATGCCTATGGTTTGTCGAAGCCCGGCGGCATCACCTCGGGCTGTTCACCCCGTTGTCCCGTTTGTGCTTCTCTGTTCATCGAAAGCCTTGCGTAAGACATCTGGCCTCTGCCGGTCACTCTATGAAATAATCTCGCTATGAAAATAATTGACATCAGTGCAAGCTTACCTCAACTACTGACCACAGCTCTTCTTTTCTTTTCCGCCACCCCACCCCACAGCCAGCCTTCTCCCCCTTACTAAACCAGAAAAAGCATCAAACATGGCCCGCCTTTCCTACTGCTTTTCTCTTGTCTTTCTCTCCACCCTCATGTCCGTCCTGACTGTGCAAGCCCACGACCGATGGCCCGGAAGCTTCACGTGCCCCTCGACGACGAAGCAGGTCTTGGCTCCCACCCTCAACGCCAGCGGTCTCTGTGACTGCGCCCCCGGGTGGAATGGGCCTGAGTGCGGTGTTTGCACGACCAATGACGCCTGTGCCGCTGTGTACGGCGAGGGTTCGAAGTGCTCGCAGACATCTTTTGCCGGGGAGAAGAAACTGGTACGCACTCACCACTTACACCTGCACCTGTTTTCTTTGTTAGGGTAGTGAGAAAGGGGCCAGGATGAGTTGGGGATGGAAAGCGAATGCAGAAACCCAAGGAGAAGATAAAAGGAGGGTATGAACTATAATTACAGACATGTTGAAGCGTAAGGAAAATCAAAAATCAGCCAGTCCCATTAATGTACACTTTCTTTCCCCCTTCCTTCCCTCCAACGCACAGGAAGGGTTTTGCGAGATCACCTCGCCCGCTATCACCGACCTCCTGCATGGTACGGGCTTCGTGCAAATGAAGTATGCCCCGGGGGACTTCTCGTTCCTTTTTCTCAAGCGTCACGACAGCCCGGACGACCCGTCCAAGGCCACCTACCTGCCTATCTTCCGCTGTATGTCCGACCAGACCACCGTCTCCACCAACCACGGCACGGGCATGGTCACCTACACGTCGCCCGACCTCTCTTGTGAGCTGACCTGTGTGGTCGGGCAGGACAGAACCTGCTCGATAATGCTGCAGCGGGTGGTGAAGGCCGTGGGAGCCATGGGAGGGAGCACCATTATCTGCGATCCCTTTACCAAGGGCTGCCGAGTTAAGGAGATGACGCTTGAGACGTTCATCGACGGGGGCGTGCAAACCACCGGCTGCCTGATGAGTGAATGCTTGCCACCACTTGCCACCCCAGTCATCAAGACCAAGCCTACCCTCACTGCGCCTGCGGTGCCTGATGCGGCGGCGCCTGCTCTCCCTAAGGGAAAGCTGCGTCGTGATGTGTAAGAAGGAAGGGGAAAAGGGGGGGGGGGAAAGGGCAGAAGAGGGGTCTCTAATTTCTTCCAGTGGGGCTATTTAGGATGCGGTGTGAGGGGCTGCATCGCATGGACGGATCTGTTGGGATGAGGGAGAGACATTAGAAAAACGAAGAGGAGGGAAGATCCTCCCAGGAGGGAGCAAAGGAGGGGGGGAAGGAGAGGCAGTATGTGCCGAGAGGAGGTTATGTGGGTGGTGCACACACGCACAAACAAAGTATGAGACGCGTTAAGATTATCATAAGTAGATGAGCAAGAGAGGATGACAAAGCAAAAGCAGTGTACAAACAGCTGGGACGCGAACGAGAGGCAGGCACACCACCACCACCACCACCATCATCACCACACACAATGAGAAACAGCATGGAAAAAAGGAAGAAATTAGACAATCCATTTTCAGGGTAGCATCGTTGCATTTGTCCTCTTTCCTATCCTTGTTTATTTTTCTCGCTTTTTGGTTGTTCCGTTGCGTTTCAGCTGTCTGCCTCTTTCCCTTTCCCTCTCTTATTCCTTCTCCCTACCTGTTGCTTCATTCATTCATCTCCTCCCTCTTTCTTCTCCTCTCCGCCGCCATTCCCGTTCTCCCCCTCCTCCTTGTCCTCTTTAGCTTTCTCCACTCCCTTTGTTGATGTTTCGGATAAATCAGCGGCAGCTGTTGCTTCTGCTGCTACTACTGCTGCTGCTGCTGCTGCTGCTGCTGCTGCTGCTGCTACTTCTGCTGCTTCTTTTTCCGCCTCTTTCTCCAACTCCTCCGCGGCCTCCAAAGCGAGGCGGTCGGATCGGCGCTTCTTGACGGCGTCGGATACTTCCTTGGCAACCTGAGGGAGGGTAGGAGAGAGAGAAGGAGGGTGGTAAGGAGGGAGGGAGAAAGGGAAAGTGCAAGGGAGAGAAAAGGTTGGATTTGCTAGCTTTGAAGGTCCAACAAAATAGGAACGAAGGAAAAGGAAAAGGGGGGGGAGAAAGGAAGGGCAGGGGACGAACCTTTTCGACCTCGGCGATGGAGTCGGCAGGCACGCGGTGAATGAGCTCGCCTGCCAGGAAGAGGATGAAGAAAGGAGCGAGAAGGGTGAGAAGCAAAGTGGTGATGGTGAAGGCATGACTAATCCGTGACGCGCCATTCTCCTTCCCTCTCCCTGTCCCTTCGTCCCTTCCTTCCTAGTCTCAACACAAGCCAAGAAAGTTGTGCTCCCTGTTCCGTCTTCTTTTCCTCCCTCGCTCCCTCCCTCCTTACCGTCCTGTGCCTGCAAGCCCGAGGAATAGTCCTTCTCGATGGCCCCCAGGAGCTTCCATTCCTGGGAGGGAAGGAGGGAGGGAGGAAGGGAGGACGAGGCGGTGAGATGACAAGGCAGGATCCATGGAAAGGAGGAAGAGGAGAGGAGAGGAATCAGAGCGGAAGAAAAGGAGGACGAGGCCATGAGGTCATGCACAACAAGAAATCAGGAAAAAGTGAGCAAGGAGAGTAGGGAAGGAAGCAGAAATCAAAAGGAGGGAGACGGGGGCGTACCTCCCTGTTGCCGATCAAGGAGACGGCGATTCCCTCCGCGCCGAAGCGGCCAGTGCGACCGACGCGATGGATGTAAGTCTCAGGGGCCCTGGTGGTGTATGAGTGATCGCATGGGATGTATAATTATTTGGATTGAATGCACTAGATGTATGGTAATTCGCATATCGTGTATGATCACTTGCATGAGATGTACGACTATTCGCGAGGGGTGCATTCCTTTCTTGCTCTGTGGAAGAACGTGGTGGAATCCCTCCCTCCTTGACTCCCTCCCTCCCTCCTTATCTTTTACCCTTCCTCCCTCCCTCCTTACCCCGTATCCGTGAAGCTCCCCTCCTCGTCACTCCGGGCCACGCGCGGTTGGAAAGGCATGTCAAAATTCACGACCCACGCTATGCCTAGGTAGGTAGAGAGGTGGGTAGGTAGGAGTGGAAGGAAGGAGGGAGGGACGTCGGGATGTGGCAACAAAACCCTCTTCTCTACTGTCAGTGATTCTTCTGCCACCTCAGGCCAACGTCATTCCGTCTGTTGCTTCTAATCCTTTTATCTCCCTCCCTCCCTCCCTCCGTATCTCCCTCCCTCCCTCCCTCCGTATCTCCCTCCCTACCTTCCACGTCAATGCCCCGGGAGAGCAAGTCGGTGGCAACCAGCACATTTCGACGCCCCTGGATAAAGTCAGCAAAATAAATGTCGCGCTCTAAAGAGAGACGGGAGGGAGGGAGGGAAGAAAGGGAGGGATTGGGGAAGGGAAGGGGGAGGGAAAGAGGAAGGGATGACTTGATAAACAATTCATGCCAGGGGGGTGGAAAAAAGAGAGGGAGGAAAGGAAGGAGGCATCTATTCCGCGAGGGATGGAGGAAAGAAGGAACACAAAGAAGAAAAAGGAGGAGGGAGGGAGGAACAAAAGGAGGGGGGAAGAAATCCACCTTCGGGGCTCAAGCCGCCGTGAAATTCCGAGGCCTCCAAATGCCGCAGCTGTCGGAGGCGGTCGGCGAGAGAGGCGCAGTTCCGCTTGGACTGGACGAAGATGACGATCTGGGGAAGAGGGGGAGGGAGGGGGAGAAGGGTGGGCGCGTGGGCGGAGCAAGAGGAGGGAGGGGGGGAGGGAAGGGGCGTGCCTACCTTGCCGGTGATGGTCCGCTCCTTGAGCAAGGCCACGACGAAGTCCTCCTGTGTGTAATGCAATGGGTGCAGTCACATTCACGTATGATGACATCCGAACCCGTCATTCCTCTTTCCCTCCCTCCACTCTTTGGCTGCTCTCGCTCGCTCCCTCCCTGCCCACCTTGCGGCGTTGCTGCTCATGCCGAGGAGCGTCATACCCGCTCTCGTCTCTCAAGTCCACGTAGAGCTGGGCTATTTCCTCTACCATCACCTGCGGGAGGGATGAATGGAGGGAGGGAGGGAGGGAGGGAGGGGTGAAAGAGAGTGAGTAGGCGAGGTGTGTCAAGAGTTGAGGGGAAAAGAAGAGGGGAGGGAGAGAAAGAGGGAAGGGGTTGAGGAAATGCAACAAATGGAGGAGAGGACATGGAAATCTATGGAAACGTAGACAGCCAACTACATCAACAATCCCTCTGTCGCTCCCTCCGTCGCTCCCTCCCACCTTTCCCTTCCTCCCTTCTTGCCTCGTTCTTGTCCAACTGGATCAAGCAGCGCTTGTAGGTGTGCGGCACAAAGGCCCTGACGTTGTTCATCACGCTCTCGGAGTAGGTGGCGGAGAAGAGGGCGTACCTAGGGAGGGAGGGATGGAAGGAAGAAAGGAAGGAGGGAGGGAGGAAGGGATGGGGGCCCAAACCGGAGGGAGAAAGGGAGGGAAGGAAGGAGGGAGGGAGAGGGAGAGGTAGGACGAGGAGGCAAGAGACCTACCGGCAGGGCTTGGTTCCTGTCTGAGAGCGTCCGGGCGCAGTCGCTTCAATCAACCTGTGTGTCGTGGGCATGTCAGAAATACCCGTCGGTGGACATCGTACTTCCCACCCTCCCTCGCTCCCTCCTTTTCTTGTCTCATCTTTTCCCACCATCCCTCCCTCGCTCCCTCGCTCTCTCCCTACCCTCGAATCCTCTCGCAGTCGACTTTATTCTTGGGGTCCAGAAGCTGGTCCGCCTCGTCGAGAGTCATGATGCGGACGTGGGAGACCTGGGAAGGAGGGGGGGAGGGAGGAAGGGAAGGAGGACAAGTTGGGAATAAGAAGGCGCTGGTTGGCCTCCTGGAGACGGGGTTGTGGGAGAAGCAGGCAGAGAGAGAGGGAGGGAGGGTGGAAGGAAGGCAGGGAGAGAGAGAGGGAGGGAGGGTGGAAGGGAGGCAGGGATGTTGAAGAGCCATATCGAGAAAACAAGAGCAGGAAGGAGGGAGGGAGGGAGGAAGGGAGGGAGGCAGGGAGGGACTCACGTCGAGACTCCGGTTCTGGATGCCGCGCAGGGTCGTCGCCGGCGTGCCCACCACCACATGGGCCTATAGAAAGAAAAGACAACGTGATCATGATAAAGCATGGAAGGGGGGAAGGAGGGGAAGATCTAAGCTGAGCAATCCACAGGCGTCCTTACCAGCTTCCCTCCCTCCCTCTCTCCCTCCCTCCCTCTCTCCCTTTTTTCCTCCCGTAGGTAGAGGTACTTGACAGTGACACTACTTCCCTTCTTCCCTCCTTTCCCCCCTCGTTCCCGCCCTGGATCTACCTACCTGCACCCGCCGACGTGTGAAGGCGGCGTTGTCAGGCAGGGCCAGGGCGACGTCGAGGGGAGGAACCATGCGCTTGGAAAGCTGTCGAACCCAATCGTAGGCCTGGAAGAAGAGAGGGAGGGAGGGAGGGAGGGTGGGAGGGTCAGAGGTGGTCATGACCTCTGAGGAGACGCCGGATGCTGAGGGTTAGGAAGGGAAGGGGAAAAGGCAGTGAGACATGGAGGGAGGGAGGGAGGGAGGGAGGAGTGGATGGGGCCTTGTGAATAAAAGTACACGCCATATCTTGCACACGGGGAAGAGGGTCCGAGGGAGGGAAGGAGGGAGGGAGGGAGGGAGGGAGGGAGGGAGGGAGGGGAGAAGCATACCTGGAGGACGAGCTCTCGGTTGGGAGCGAGGATGATGGCCTGGGGGCAGGTCTTTTCGGTGTCTATTAAAGCGAGGGTGCCGATGACGAAGGCGGCGCTTTTCCCACTCCCGGAGTTGGCCTGAGGGAGGAAGTGGGAGGGAGAAAAGGGAGAGGAAGAGAAGGAGGGCGAGACGGGACGTGATAAGGGCAATTTGCGCTGCATTTAGCCTCCCTTCCTCCCTCCCTCCCTCCCTGCCCCTTTCTCTCTTTCCCTCCCTCTTTACCTGCGCAATAATATGCGGAGTCTCCGGATCCGTGATGAACATCGGAAGGGTCAAGTGCTGAATCTTGCTCATCTCCTCCAGATTCAGCTCGGCGGCCGCTGCCAAGATCTGAGAGGGAGGAAGGGAGGAAAGAAGAGGGGGTAGGTGAAAGGAATCTGAATCCTGCTGATTCTCCTGCAGGTTCAGATCGACAACATCTGCTGCCAGGATCATACGAAAAGTATAAAATGAGTAAGGGGAAAAAAAGAGGGAAACCCACTTTGTTTACCTCTCCCTCCCTCCCTCCCTCCGCACCTGCTCCGGGATGGCGGCGGTTGGGTCCGAAAACTCGACGCCGCTGTGCAGCGGATCGTCTTCAGACATTGTCGCCACCACCTCCCCGTCTACAGCCTTGTCTGCGTTGACGACGTGTGTGGGAAGGTGGGTAGGTGTGTGTGGGTAGGTGTGAGCGTGTGTTGTGGACGAAAGGGGATGGTGGTGAGACTTAAAATTTGTGAGGAGCACCGGGAAAAGGCAGGTGACGGCCGTGCATCGGCGTCTAATAGATGGACGCTGCACTGCATCTTAAATCAGCCGCCTTTATCTTGTCCACGGGTGGACGGCTTATTCTTCCACCTCCTCCCATCTTCCCTCGCTCCCTTTTCTCGTTCTTTCCCTCGCTTTCCTCCCACCACCGCACCCACACATACCTCTCTTGCTCGGCAAGTGAATCCGGCACGAGTCCTTGAACGACTCCTCCAGCTCCCGCTCCTTGTACTTGGGCCGATGCCTCTCCCGCGCTCCGCCACCGCCCCCGCCATATCGTGACTGCATCATCGGAGGCGGTGCCCCGGGGGCGGCAGGAAAGGGCTCAGAAGGAGCTAGAGGAGGAGGCGGCGCCAAGGTCGCATGTGCGTGGTTGGACGAAGCACCCCACCCTCCCGTATCGTTTCGGGGAGGGGACGACATGGCTGTGTGGACGATGTGTCTGATTTGTGTGCGAGGGGTGTGACGGAACAAAATGAGGCGAGACATGATGAGAGCCATGACGATGGTGTTGTTGCGGCAAGGATGAGAAAGGCTGTGACGTTTTGGAGTCTGCCATCTCACAACACAGTGACACTAGTCCCATACACATGCAGAGACACTATGTGTGCTGCCCCTGTTGATCTACCTCTACTTGCAGGGGGGGGGTCGAGAGAGGGAAATCAAAGGCCATCGTCGAAGAATTTATCCCTCGCGCAATGCGTGGAGGGTACGTGGGATTACTGAGGTCCACGGTGTCTCTTGCCAGTCCCCTTTTATTCTGTTGAGTCTCCTCTGCGGGGATGATAATATATTTCATAAAAACTGACAGAAAAATTGCTTGTCTACTTGTGGGCGGGCAACATGCTTTGGTGCCCTTGGCTGCCTACGAAACACGCATGGCAAGCGTGAGACGTCGATTATGGCGGCCAAAACGAGGTCCCTTGACGCATTTAATGACGGCCTTAGCAATATGCCGCAGTTGATTTCTTGAAATAAACATGAATGGTCTGTTCTTTTCCACACCGTCCAAATAAGGCCTTTACGATGCGATCGCTGCAATTTCCGCATCAGGATTTTACCATCTCTTCAGAACGTGCTGTTTTGTTGCTTCGGACATGCTTTGAGCTCGAAAGATGACCATATGCATATAAAATCAATAACACTTACCCCGTTCGAGACAGTCAACAACATGAAGCGACCTTACTTCGCCTTCCAGCAGCAGCAGCAGCAGCAGCAGCAGCAGCCATTCCCAGTTCTTAGCGTTAATTCGCTTCCTCATGTTAACTACCAACGTGCTTCACAATGCTTGGTTGGCACCACACCACTGCCAATGTCAGAAGGAATAAAAGAAGGCGGTGGTGGCAACGAAGCGCAGCAGCGTATGCAGCAGCAACAATTTATGCCCCAACACCAGCATCCCCAGCAGAACCAGCAGATGCAACATGGAGCAGTGGCCCGACAGCTCTGGGTTCAAGACAGCAGAGAAGGAGTAGGAGACATCATACCGTTGCTCCGAGGCTGCTATGAAGGCAAGACGCCCATTGATGGTAAGAGGAAGGGAGGGTGGAAAAAACGAGAGTAAAATATAAATGCTTGATATATCTCGTGGTGTTCTTTTTCTCTTTTGGAGACCATACCTGTCTCATCGTTTCCTCCTTTCCTCCTTCCCTCCTTTCCACCTTCTCTCTTTCTAGCCCTCTACCGCGTTGCAGGCAAACTAGGGCTCAAGGTGGAGCTTATTGAAGGGGATTTGGCCTCTCCCTCCGACCCATCGTCCCTCGCTGTTCCTGGTCAGAGGCACCAAGGGCAGATGATCTCAATTTTGGTGTATATTGATGGACGACCGTGCTCGTATGGAACGGCGGGTAAGAAGCAACGGGTGAGAGAGGGGAATTAGATGGACGAGGAGAAAAAACGGAGGAACTGAATGGGCGTGGAGTGTGGAAGAACGCATACCCACTCACCTCTCGTCCTATCCCTCTCTCCCACAGCAACCCGCGGCGCTGCCAAACACATCGCCTCCCTGGAAGCGTTGCGACGTCTTCTCGTCTTTCCTGTTCATCCCATGCCCTTCGACGACTCCCTTCTCGTCTTTCCCTCGCAAAGTGGCCTCAACAACCCAACCTTTCACCTTCCCGCCCTCCATTCACCTGTTCTCCAAGCAATCAGCTATCGACCGATGTCTCCCGTGCCCATGCTCTCAGCAAATCCTCCATCTCCTTCACCTCCTCGGACACCGAGCACTCAATATTTCCCTTCCTTTCACTTGCCTCATGATCGTCCCTCTGTCTCTTTCTCACACGGGACACGGCTGCAGGGTCTTATGATCATTGGCGAGGAAGAAGAGGTCAAGGAGGACAGTGAGGGAGCACACGGTGGGGGACGGCACTGTCAGCAGCAGCAACATCAACGACAACATTATCAGCAGCAAAGGCAACAGCAACAACTGCAGCAGTCTACTCCTTTGCCTTCCGCTCACCAAGACTGGGGAGATGGGACACTTAGAGGATGGGGCAGCACTGGTGGAAGCACTGCTTTCCCACCCACCCCTCCTCCTTCTCCTTCCATACATCGCACACCAGCCTTGCCTTTGATTCCGACTGCAGTTCTTGTAGAAGACGAGAGGGAGGAAGGAAAACCAATTCAATGGCCAGTTGGGACAAAGGTATAAAGTGATAACAGAGAAGAAAGAAACGAAAAGGGGAAAGAGTGTGGACGGGGAAGAGTGAGAAGGTTACATGTCGGCTGCATGTATCTAGTTGCAAGTATCCAAAATTAGGTTATCACACTCGGCTAAAAAAAAGCTCTCTTGTCCCAAAATCTTTCCCCCCTCCGACACAGGCACCGATGCTGGGCGAATCATTTGTGGGCGGCATAGCCGAGGCGACGTTTTTGTTGAACAAACTATTGCAGGTAAAGAGAGCAGAAGTGACTTTGGAGGGAACCAGGGGCACTAGGATGGAAAGAGAGTGTTGAACAATTTCGATGGCAGGATAGAAATATTCCCAAAAAAAATATAATGACGAGAATACATTCATTCCCCCAACTCAATCGTTTCCATTCTCTTTTTCGCCCCTTCTAGGCCTTCAAGTCTCCGTCGCCTAAGATTACCCATACCGAGATTACCGCACCTGCTCCCTCAAATTCCCCTTATCATCACAGGCAAGTAAAATGAGGAAAGAGCGAGGGATAAGTGCGTATTTTCTATTGAAAGTGAAAGTGGCTTTAGATGCAATTAAGCGAGCTCGCACAGGTCAATTATACCACGGATGCGCGTACTTACTCGATGAGATATGTGCTGTTTATGTTTCCGTGTCATCATTCATCAATCTCGGCTTTTCATTTCTCTGCATTATTTCCTACATAAACAGGTGCGTGGGTCTCCGGGGGTTTCCCTCCGTCCTGGGTTATGTCTGTACCGTCGAAGTCCGCCTAGAAGGACCTGCCCTACAAGTTGCCACGTTAGTTCGGACCAAGGTATGTTTTGCTCGATCTTACCCCATCTTTTCGTCCCACTTCTTGCATGCTAGCTTGTCATTGAGCAGTGATCTCAATGTGAGAACCACTTCGGTATCTACCTATCCACTCACCTTCATTCATCACTTTTCTCTCCCCCATAATCAGGCGCAAGCCCGATCTAAAAAAGAGTCATTGCAACTCGCATCTCGAGCAGTTCTTGCCCATTTGTTCCCAGAGGCTACCAGTCTCCACCAGGTAATCTTGGAAGAAATCTAACAATTAAGTGAAAATTGAATGTAAAGAAATGATTTCTTAGATTTTCCTTCACATTTACGCAGGTGGAAGAGGCTCTTGCGCAGTATCAAGAAACCAAGAAAGAGGGGAGGCGGGAGATGTATCTCCTCAACAAGAAGGTACATATTTATTCAATGTTTTTTTATTATTTCTATTCGTCCGCGATACTTATTATGACTCCTTGACTTCTTCCACTCATTTCGCCCCTTGCTGCTCTTTCGCTCAATTCTTTTCTTCAGGGTAAAAGATTGTCTCGCCAACAAGGCAATTATGGGAACAGATCGATGAATGTGGAAAGACAGAAGGCGACCTTGGGTCGTGTAGGAAAGAAGGGGATGGAAAAAAAGGAGATTTCGGTAGAGGAAGGAGATGAGAAGAAAGAAGAACGGTGAGTAAGGGAACAAGTGCTGAGTCGAAAGTATATTTGCACTTCTGACTGACCACATTGTGCTTTTCCCCCAACACCAATACCCATTCCATTAAATTTAAAGGCGCATTACCGAGAAAACACTCAGTTCGTCTCCTTCGCTCTCACCATCCATCCCCACCTCCTCTTACACGACTCCTCTTTCTTCTCCTCCTCTCCTATTGGTTCCATACCTTAAGCCGCAGCCTGCTGCTAGCGCTCGTCCAGATACTTTGTCATCACGACTTATAGAAGGAGGAAAGGATAAGGATACGATGGAGGGAGGGAGAGAAAAATGAAGAGAGCAAGAAGAGAAGGGAACGAAAGGGGCCAGGGAGCGAAGAGAAAACTTGACTTATGGTCCAAGCACCAGACTACCAATCCTCTGGTATTTAACCACCATGGATAAGATCCAAGACTAATCGAAGAGCGCGCTCTTTGCGTGAAACACGCACCTACGCAGATACACCGAAATATGCTTTATATGCATAATATAGAGTCCTCGTGCACGCGCGCACCTGGAACTTTCCCTAGTCAATTCCATTTCTGCCTTCTCTTCTTTGGTTGTTATCATCTTAAGTTAGCTTTCAATTACCCAACCTTTCGCCTTCTACACGTCTGCTTCGCTTCCCCCCTCTTTCTCCCCCCATTCCTCCCTCCTCCACCATTTAGATGCCCGAAAAGTCGTGATGGCCCACTGCCAGCGCCGTCGTCAGGATGCCCAGCACCAAGAACGGCTGTGCGCTCGCCTATTGAGGAAGCAAAGGAGGGAAGCAGGGCAAGTCAAGAGGAGCGATTAGTACGTGCTTGACCAATCGTTTCGCGGAAAGGAGAGGGAAGGACAGAGGAAAGAATAGGAAGAGGGAGGGCTTGCTAAGGTCCATCAGCTAAAATTTGTCATCAGGAGATCTGTATACGCTTGTAAGACTATGTGTCGATTGAACACACACCTACAACATCCTATGGACCACAATATTCCTCAAGAACAGAAAAATGGAAGGAAGGAATGAGAGGGAGGGACGGAGGGACGTACGCACCTGATACTTGACATCATATTTGATGGGGTCCTTCAAGAAGTATTTGAATTGGAAAAAGATTTGGGGTAAAATCAGGCCGAGCAGGGCGAGCGCATAGGTGGTCTCGCCGATGTAGGCCAGGTAGCCAGCCACGCCGAGCTTTTGGGGAGAGGATGAGGGGGGGGGGAAGGAAGCAGGAGAACACGAGATTTCAGTGAGCTTCGATATGTTTGGGTACGCTTCAATTTCGAGAAGTTTTCTAGAGACGAATGAGAGTGAGAAAGGGAAGGAGGAAGGGAGCGAGGAAGGGAGGGAAGGAGGGAGGGAAGGCATCCACCTGGGTGACGTCAATGGTGCCAACGCAGATCCATTTGGCAGTATCGATCCCGAATGCCACGGGGAGGGAGTTAAGGCCCATGGCCCGATCGCCCTCGATGGACTTGAAGTCGTTGACGATAGCAATGCCGAGCCCGGCCAGACTAGGGAGAGGGGAAAGAAGAGAGGGAGGGAGAGGTGGGGGAGCGGCAGCAAAGATTAGACTGGGAGATAGCTTTTGTGCGCTCTACAATGGCAACAAAAGATAGGTCAGATCAGCCCTCCCTCTCTTCCTCCCTCTCTTCTTCCCCCTCTACCTACCTGTAGAGAATGGTGAGCACCACCACCTGTGCATTGAGAGTGCCAAACATGGCTTGCCCACACCACCAGGGCAGGGAGATGTAAGAACACCCGAGCGCGTAATTGCCGATCCAGCCGCTCTGTAAGGGAGGGAGGGAGGCAGGTAGGTAGGTAGGTAGGTAGGAAGGTAGGGAAGGAGAGGAACGTGTCAGGGTAGGTGCTCATTCCACCGCGGCAGCAGAAAACAAAAAATAAGGGCAGCCTCCTTTTCCCTCCTCCCATCCTCCCTCTGTCCCTCCCTCGTCCCTCTCTTTACCTGCTTCAACTTGAGTGGCGGCGCGCTGTAGATGTAGGAGATGAAGGAGCCCAGGGCGGAGAGACCGAGGATCGTGGGCTCGGTGTGACCGGCCCACAAATCAAGCACGCCGGCGAGGCCGAGGCCCGCCAGAAGGAGTCCCCAGATTTGCCCCTTCACTTGGCCCTGGAGGGAGGGAGGGAGGGAAAGAGGGAGGGAGGAAGGGAGGGAGGGAATGGAGGTGGGGTTGAGATTGAGTGGTGAGACTCTGTTAGGGTTGGACACAAGGGTAATACCCTCATTCTTCCCCTCTTTCTCCCGCCCTTCCTCTGTCTCTTTCTCCTCCCACACCTCGGAGATGCGCCCGGAGGGGATGGGGCGGTAAGGCTCGTTGATGGCGTCGATGTCCTTGTCGTACCAGTCGTTAATGGTTTGAGTAAAACCGGTCAGGAGGGGCCCGGCGAGAAGCTGAGGAGGGGGAGGGAGGGAGGGAGGGAGGGAGGGTTACGACGGGATTCAACGGTCTGTAGGCCCATGAGGGTGGGCTAGAACTTGATGAGGAGAGAAGCCTCAGATACAGCATTCACATAAGCGGAGGAAAGGAAAAGCTGCTATAGAGAAACAAAGAGGATAGAGAGGGAGGGAGGGTGGAAAGGAGGGTGGAAGGGAGGGAGGGAGGGAGGGAGGGAGGGCGGGAGGGACGTACCATACATGTGACTGCCTTGGCAGCGTCCTCCAAGCCGAGGGAAAGAGGGACGGCGTCCGGATTGGCCTGGTCCAGGGGATTGGCCCAGTGGTAGTTGCCACTGGCGGCGGCTCCGCAGACCTGAAGGAGGGAGGGAGGGAGGAAAGGAGGGAGAGAGGGAGGAGGAAGAGTATTTAGGGATGGCGTCCGGGCTGGTTTGATTGAAGGGATTCGGCCACTGATTGGTTTTACTGACGGAACCATCGCAGAGCAAAGGAGGGAGGGAGGGGGGGGGGGAATACACTCATTATCTTTTTGGAGGCATGCAGGATTCTCTCTCCCTCCCTCCCTCCCTCCCTCCCTCCCTCCCTCCCTCCCTCCCTCCCTCCCTCCCTCCCTCCCTCCCTCCCTCCCTCTTGTTCCAACGTACCACGCCCCAAATGAGAGGGATCCAAGTGACAGGCTTCATGAGCTGGATGCGAATCTTGAGGAGGTCGTCCGTCTCAGCCGCACCTTTCATGCCCAGGAGTTGCCTACCAAGGAAAGGAGGAAGCAAGGAGGGAGGGAGGGAGGGCGGGAAGGAAGGACGAAGATGACGAGGTAATGTGGTCTAGCCGAGATTGGATTCTTCCTTGAATCTTACAGTGTATAGGCCACATCGGTCTCCCCTCCCCTTTACATTCCTTTCCTTCTTCATCTTCCCTTTCCTTCACCCATCCCTCTCACTCTCCCTTCCCGTCCCCCTCCCTGTGTGCCCTCATCTCCATACCTGGCAGTGTTGCTCCCCACTTCACTATTGTCCTTCTTCCCCTTGCCCTTCATGCCTAATGACGTCTCAAATGGATAGAATGACGCGGGCTTCTCCTCATTCAGGGACGGGAGGGCCATGCGCAGGAAGGAGGAGGAGCGGGTGACGGTCCGGGTCTGGATGGAAGGGAAACCGATGGGAAGGGGAGGAGGTATTTGAAATGAAGCACGCCATGCGCAGCACAGTGCAAATGATGGATGTACACAGGGCTGAGTAGAGCGAACGAATGATCAGGGCTGGAAGGACGGATGTACAGGAAATCGTGTGCTGCTCGACTCCCTAGGTCCACCTACCTGAGGCAAGCTGGGAAGGAGGAAGCCCGTGACAGCCAAAGTCGGCGCCAGGACGAGAGGCAGGGCAAATCGCATGGTGACCCTGGTTTAGAAGATGCCCTATGATTGGGGATGTGAAGGGTTGGAGGGGAGGGTGCGGTTGAGGATGGCAGTGCACTCGTTGCAGTGCTCCTGCGGTCGATCCTTCCTTGTGGGGTTCGTGTCTGTTGTTCGTGGCAACATGAGGGCCACGGCAGAATCTGAGTGCTAAAGCTGCTCGGGGTGCAGGCATCGATTGCAACACATTCTAGTCCTCCTCCCCTTGGCCTAGGGCTCCGGCGTACTGCACTGGTTGCCTGACCACGGACACTCACAACAACAAGAACAACTCTCAAGATGGATACTTCGCTCACCCATCACGGCAACGAGAAAAAGAAGCAAATTACTGCGTGGGACTCGCCGGAGCGAAGCTGAACGACGACTTCTTTTCCCCTTGTCTTCCCAAATCAACACAAACACGAGCAGCGGGAGGAGGACGTGCATGCTGTTGCTGGCTCTGTGGCGGCCTTGCATTTCATGCGTCTTGGCTCTTGACCTGGTCTTTCGGGCAAGCCCCCGGCTCGCCAACGCCACGCTTCTTTCGTCTTGGTCCCAAAGCGTCACCAGTTCCCACCCCCCGACACACCAGCGCTACAGGCACATAAATAAGCGTGGTCTTTGAAGGGAGTGCATGGCTTGGCGAGACTGAAGGCAGCATCAAGTGCTGGATGAGGAGCAGCTGCAGCATCTGCAGTCCCACCATGAACCTCTTTCCTAAAAAGGAGAGCATAACCGACTGTCATGAGCACATGTAGCCTTTTTGTGCGCGGTGTTGGCTCATCTTGGTCCATGCTGCAAGCATATAGGCGCATCTACTTTGCTGCCGCGAAACGTCCCCCACCTATGTACCGAAATCTCCGAAACTCGAAAACATCTCATCTCCTTCCCCCCTTTCCTTGCTTTCCTCCCAACAGAAGCACACAGCGGGAAAGACATCTCTACATTACCGGCGTATACTGTCTTCTTCCCCAGCTTGAAGCAAACGTGAAGAGTATCACACACATGGCAGCAGCCTTGGCGGCGGGACGGCCGAGTGCATAGAGACTTGCTTGTGACTGAATCTGTTTCCTACTGGAAGCAGTAGCAGCAGTCGCAGCAGCAGCAGCCATAGCTGCAGCATCCGCAGCATCCGCAGCAAGATCAGAAGCAACACCAATAAGAGTTTTATTCGTTAGGCAGATCGACCATGGCCACCTTTCCTGGGAACTCATGGGAGCAGGTACGATTGATGACCCCCTCCCTCCCTCCCTCCCTCCCTCCCACCCTCCTACCCTCCCTCCCACCCTCAATCCCCCCTCTTCTGGTCATGCCCTTCTCTTCCTCTCTTTTGCGATGACGACTTTAAATTCATATTCCGTCTTATCTTTTATCCTTCCCTCCATCCCTTTCACTCAATCGCCGTAGAACGACCCCCCTCCCTGCATGCGTCCCTTGCTTCAGGCGCTCAAGGCAGCCGGTGACGTGGAGCAGCAGGGGAGGGAGGGAGGGTCGGAGGGAGGGGTGGCGGGAGGGAGGGATGGAGGGAGAGAAGCGCGGGACGCGGCGCTGCGGGAGGTCTTGCGGCATTTCGGGGCGTGGGAGTTCGAGGAGAAGGTGAGGGAGGGAGGGAAGGAGGGAAGGAGGGAAGGAGGGGTAGAAACGACGCGAAATGGATCGCCTCTCCAGGCATGAGATATTTTGACTCATGCGGTCCCTCTTTTCTTGCCCCCTCAATTCTCGCTCCACTTTTCTTCTCCCTCGAGCAGGCCGACCTCCAACAACACTGGCAGCCTGTTCTTGAGATCCTGCATGACTCTCTCGCCGACACCCTAGCCTCCTGCCCGAAGCTCCTCCTCGTCCCTTCCCCCTCCTCCTCGCCCTCCTCCTCCTCCTCATTCAAGAGGAAGAAAGAAATGAGGGTACGTCCTGTCTGTTACTAGTTCCCAGCCTCAAGCATCTCCCTTCTCTCCCTCCCCCTCCTTTCCCTTGCCGAGTACAGAAGGAGGTGGATTCTGACTTCTCTCTTCCTCCCTCCCCCCCTCCCTCCCCCCCTCCCTTCTCTCGAAGGCTCGTCTGGCCGTGCTAGAGGCCGAGGTTCTGGCCATGAAAAACGGGGAGCCATTGCCGTTGCCTGCAAATTACGCGCAGGCGTTGGAAGTACGTCCTTCCCTCCCGCCCTTCCTCCCGCCTTCCTTCCCGCTCTCCCTCCCGCCCGCCCTCCCTCCCTCCCTTCCTTTTTCCCGGCACGCCTTCCTCTCTCTTTTCTCATTCTTCTTCCTGTCCTCTCTCCCTCCTTCCCGCCCTCCTTCCCTCCGTCTGTCCCTCGTCTGTCCCTCTTTCCCCACAGACTGTCTTCTAACCCCTTCCCGTCCTCCCCCCCCTCCTCCCTCCCTCCCTCCCTCCCTCCCTCCCTCCCTCCAGCACACCTCCCTCCTCCTCCGCTTCCTCGCCCTGCTCCTCCGCAACAGCATTAATGCCCACGTCTTCCCCTCGGGTCTGCTCGTCTCCGCCCTTTTGGGGGCGAGGGACGACGAGCTGGCCGCGCGTGCCATGGAGGTAGGGAGGGAGGGAGGGAGGGAGGGAGGGAGGGAGGGAAGGCGCTTGCCTAGGGATGCAGGTCCTTCGGGAAGGAAGGAGCAAGGCTCTATCGGTTCTAGCGATGGAGGGGAATGGAGGCATGGCCCATGTCGATCCCGAGAAAGACCGCCTGGTTAGCACCGGAAAGACCACAACAAAAGCGAGAGAGACGAACCGTTTCCTCCCTCCCACCCTCCCTCGTCTAGAGCCCCTTCCAGTTGCTTCTCACGCCCATGCATGCTTTTTCCTAATCACTCCCTCCCTCCCTCCCTCCCTCCCTCCCTCTCCGTCAGGTCCTTTATTTGCTTGGCCTGCCCACCCCCACCTCCCTCGAGACCCGCACCGACTTTCCCCTCTTCCTCCCCCCCTCTCTCTACGGCGGAGAGAGGCACTTGCCGCGGCGGCTGGTCGCCATGGCGGCTGGGTGGGGAGGGAAGAGCCAGGTAGGGAGGGAGGGAGGGAGGGAGGGAGAGTTGGTTGGTTTAGGAGCTTGTGCTTCTGTCTCAATGCTACGCTTCCAACCCCCTTCGCCCCTCCCTCCTTCCCTCCCTCCTTCCCTCCCACCTTTCCTCCTCTTCTTTCCACGCTCCTCAATGGAATCCACGCAGGGTCTAAGTCTTGCGGCCTGTCTCGCTCCCTCGCCCCCCTCCCCCCTCCCTTCCTCGGGCGGCGACTTCAAAATGGAGGTCAGCCTCTCCTCCTCGTCCTCCTCCGAGCCCTCCACCCCTCCCTCTCTCGTCATCTTGGAGCGGAAAGCCGTGCATGTGGACCCACGGGACAGCAGCGTCATCTTCCTCGAGATCCTCGGAGAGGCTGTCAGGGGTGGTACGGAGGGAGGGAAAGAGGGAGGGAGGGAAGGAGGGAGGGAAGGAGGGAGGGAGGGAGGGAGAATGGCCAGGACGCGTGGCATTGAAACGTCCTCTTTCCCTTTCCCCCTCCCTTCCCTTCTTCCCTCCCTCCTCCCCCCCCCTAGGGAGCCTCTCCTCCCTCCCCGCCACGACCCTCTTTCCTCTCCTCCACCGCCTGCGCCTCGCCCGGGCGTTTTCCTCCCCCAATAACCGGGCTCGCGCCATTTGTGTCCGTCTGCAGGCCCTCTGCACGCTCGTACACACCTTAGGGGGAGGGAACCACATGCCTCCCTCCTCCACGGGGGGATCGAGCCAGGTAAGATTATATTAGGAAGGATAGTATTTGTATCAACAATGATTACAGTGTAATTATAATGATTTTGGGTGAAAAATAATGGTATTTGTCTTAACAATACGAAATGTTACTGTTGGAAGAAGGAAGGCTTGAACGAGAGAGGGAGGGAGGGCCGGTCGCGCCCTTCCTCATTTTTATTGAGTTTTACACACCCACCTACTGACGTTATTTTTCCTCCCTCCTTCCCTTCTCCCTCCCTCCCTCCCTCCCTCCCTTCCTCTTTTCTACTAGGACACCGCCCGCCTGGCCGGCCTCCTTCAGATGCAGCCGGAGCTCATCCACGAGATGGTGGAAGTGGCAAGGCAGCCTCCCACGGGCTCGGACAGAGGTACGGATGCGCTCCCTCCCTCCCTCCCTCCCTCCCTTTCCTCTCCACGTGCTTGAAGTGGGGAATGTCTTTCCTCTCTCCCTTCCTCCCTCTCTCCCTCCTTCCCTTCCTCCCTTCCTCCCTTCCTCCCTCTCCCCCCTCTGACCTCCGACTACACACATTCTTGTATTCTGTGATCCTTCCCTCCCTCCCTCCCCCCCCGCCCTTCTCAATCCCTTCTCAATCCCTTCTCAATCCCTTCTCAATCCCTTCTCAATCCCTCCCACCAGTGCACCTCGAAGCCAGTCTCCTGGCTCTCAACACCTTGGCAGCCCTCGCCGGCTCTCGCATCGGCTCCCGGCACGTGAACGTCCTGGCCCAACTCGGAGTGGCCCGGGGGCAATACACCGGCCTCCTCCCCTCGCTGTTCCGCTACGGTGAGGGGGGAGGGCGGGAGGGCGGGAGGGCGGGAGGGCGGGGGCTCCCTCGCTCTTTTCTTCTTTCTTGTCTATTTGGATGCTGGCCCTAAAAATCTCTCTTTCCCTCCCTCCCTACTTTTCTTCCTGTCCCCCCTCCCCCCTCCTTTGCGCCGACACCACCGCCGAGCGCAAAGTCATCACGCCGTCCAACCACTGCAACCCCTCCCTCCTTCCTTCCCCCCGTGGATGCTCAACCCCTCCCTCCCTTCCTCCCCCTTCCCTCCCTCCCTCTCTCTTTGTCTACAGCGGAGATCTCTCTAACGACGGGCCTGGCAGCCCCTGCACCCTTTCGCCCTCTTCCCACCGGCAAGGAGGAGGGCGAGGGGGAGGGCGGGAAGGAGGGCGGGGAGCGGGACATGGATATGGACGTGGGGCTGGCGTTCGTGCGGGCGACCAAAGAGGAGGGGGGGACGGAGGGAAGGATGGAGGAGCAGGAGGAAGGGAGGAGGGAGGCGAGAAGGGAAGAGGAATTGTTGTGGTTGGACGGCGTGATGACTTTGCTCTCGGCGGTGGTGTCAGTACAGGTAGGGAAGGAGTGAAGGAGAGAGCGAATGAAGGGAGGAAAGAAGGAAGGGAGGGAAGGAGGGAGGGAGGGAGCGAGAAGCTTAGCATTGCTCGATTTATCCCCGAGCCACTCTCATCGGTGCTTCCCCTCCTCCCCTCCCTCTCCCCCTCCCTCCCTCTCTCCCCCCCTCCCTCAGCCCGGCGCCACTGCCCTTGTCGAATGCGGCCTGGTCCCCGCCCTCGTCTCCATCATTCGCGCCACACCCCCTCCCCTCCCCACCGACACTGCAGGAGGAGGGGGCAGGGGGGGAGGGAGGAAGGGGAGGGTGGACGATGCCAGACGCAATTACGTGGTGGCCCAGGTGAGAAGGGAAAGAAGAGAGGGCGAGAGGGGGGAGAGATGGAGGGAAAACATGACGGACGGGAGGAAAGAACGAAATTTGATGAAGGGAAGGAAGGGAGGGAGGGACAGAGAAAGGGAGAGAATGAGCGACAGATTCTCCATATTTCCACTCCCTTATGTTCGTATTCCCCGGTCACTCTTATTCATCCCCCGTCCCTCCCTCCCTCCCTCCCTCCCTCCCGCCCGCCCTCCCTCCCGCCCTCCCTCCTCCCCCCCCATCCCTCTCAGGCCGCCAACGTGCTGGAGACGGTGGTGGTGAACTCTCCCGTGGGCCTCCATGCCTACCGCGAGGTGCAGGCCTCTTCCGTCATCATCCACCGCCTCCACGAGGAAGTGATGCGCCTCCGCAAACCAGGTGCGGTCCACAATCCTTCCTTCCCTCTTTCCTTCCCTCTTTTCTTCCCTCTTTTCTTCCCTCCCTCTCTCCCTCCCTCCCTCCCTCCCTCCCTCCCTCCCTCCCTCCCTCCCTCCCTCCCTCCCTCCCTCCCTCCCTCTCTGCTGCGGTGCTCACTCATTCCACCTTTCCTCCATCCTTCCCTTTTCCCCTCGTTACCTCCTTCCAGTGCACAAAGACGAATCCGAACCCGTCGGCGCCGGCACCGCAGCGGAGGAGGAGGAGGAGGACGCGAAGGAGGGCGAGGCCGAGGATAGCGCCATGGCCATCGACTCTCCTTCCCCCCTACCTCCTTCTCCTCCTCCAGCACCCCCTGCGGAGGGAGGGGAGGGAGGGACGGAAGGAGGGAGGGAAGGGGGGAGAGAGGGAGGGTCAGCAGCGTCCTCGGGAGCAGCAGTGGTTGCTCGTCCGGTGCCGCCGGTCGTGTACAAGGGACAGGTAGGAGGGAGGGAGGGAGGGAGGGGGGGAAAGAGGAAAGGAGGAAGGAAAGGAGGCGTTTTCTTGGCAATTAGCGCCGGCGTGCGATCGACGTCATTGTAGTCGCCATCAGGTGAACGTCTCATAATTCCTCTCTCTTCCTCCCTCCCTCCCTCCCTCCCTTCCTCTCTCTTCCCCCCTCCCTCCCTCTCTCCCATCCTCCCTCGCAGGTTCTCTCCGCCGCCCCCCCCTCGGTCAAGACCCTCATCTACTCCCTCATCACCCTCCTCTCCATCGCCTTCCAGTCCGCGGGCTCGGCCCACATCCAGGTAGCCAGGAAGGAGGGAGGGAGGGAGGGAGGGAGGGAGGGAGGGAGGGAGGGAGGGAGGGAGGGAGGGAGGGAGGGAGGGAGAGTATCGGTGACGTCCCCTGCATCCTTACGCACACCTCTCTTCCCTCCATTCCCTCCGTCCCCTCCGCCCCTTCCCCCCTCCCTCCCCTTCTCCAGGGAGCCACGGAGGGCAGCACGCACCTCCGGTCCCCCTCCCTCACGCAAGCCCTCCTTGATATCCTTGTTTCCCTCCCCGCCTTGAACCCCAACGTCCTCGCCCGCGCCGCTGGCCTGGTGTCGGACATAATTGGCAGCGACCCTTCCGTTGTCAGCTACGTCCTAGGCAGTGGTTTGGCTCAGGTACGCTCGCTCTCTCCTTATTTCTCTCCTAACTTTCCTCCTAATCACTAATTACTCGCCCTTTTACGCTCGCCTTTCCTCCCCTTCCTTTCTTCCTCCCTTGTCTCTTTCTTTCCATGCTTCCCCGTACGCTTATGCCTTCTTTCCTCCTCCTATAATTACCCATATATATCTATATAATTACCCACCTATATCTATATATGTACATATATATATATACACGACCCACTTCCAACGCCAGGCCCTCTTCGCCCTTTTCTCCACCTCTTTGCCTCCCTCCAGCGAGTTTGTCCGTGAGGTACGTGCCCTCCCTCCCTCCCTCCCTTCCTCCCTCCCTCCCTACTTTCTCCCTCCTCTCATCCTTCCCTCTGACCCCTACGGCCGCCTGAGCTCTTCCTTGTGTTCTTCCTCCCCTCAACCCCTCCCTCCCTCTCTCCGTCCGTCCGTCCGTCCCTCCCTCCCTCCAGGTGCCCACCGTGCTCGGCTCCCTCACCATCACCAACAGCGGCCTCGCCTCCCTCCTTGCCGCCAACCCCTTCCCCTCCCTCTTCTCCGCCCTCACCAGCCCCCTCCACGTCCTCCCCTACTCCCGCGCCGTGCTCCCTCCCTCCACTCCCGAGCTCATCGGCCAGCGATTGGAAGATTTGCTGCAGACACACGCGGCTGAAGGTACGTCCCTCCTTCCCTCCTCCCCTCCTTCCCTTCTTTCCTGCCTCCCTTTCTCCCTCCCTGCATCCCTCCATTCATTGAGGGAGGTACATTCTTTTCTCCTTTCCTTCCCCCCTCACCTACCCTCCCTCCTTCTTTCCCTCCCTCCCTCATCAACCCTCCCTTAGGGCCCAGCGGTTCCGACACGCCGGGGCAACGTCTGCGAGACGCCACCCTCAACGCCGCCCTCTCCATTCTGTCCTCCCTTATCACCCCCTCCCTTCCTTCCCGCCGTTTTTCACCAGAGGAGGGAGGGCAGGAAGAAGGGGAGGAGGAAGGGACGCGGGCACGGTATGCCTACCTCCAGTACATCGGGAATATGGCGCACATGCTCGCGAGGTAAAGGGAGGGACGCGAGGAGGAGGGAGGGAGGGAGGGCAAGCATCACGCCTGAAGAAACAGAAGTCATTCAGCCTGACCCCCTTCCCTCCCTCCCTCCCTCCCTCCCTCCCTCCCTCTCTCCCTAGTGGCGTCCTGGCCAAGAGCGACCACTGCGCCCGTTTCCTGGAGAGGGACGGGATGACGATCCTCGCCTCCCACTACTTCCGGGTATTGCCGCTGACGGGGACGGCGCTTTTTGCCCACTTCTCGTGTGGCTCGAACCCGACCTTGATCCAGGTGAGGGGGGAAAAATAGAGGGAAGGAGGGAAATAAGGAGGGAGAAGGGAGGGAAATTTGAATGTTTTGGTATAGAATTAAAACGGTAGTCCGCACTTATTCGTGTGCCGTTCCC
>CP038132.1:1280640-1330640 GCA_004519485.1 Nannochloropsis oceanica
TTGCCACTGTGGAGGTGCCCGGGCTCATCCTGGGGCCTAGGCGCCTGCAACGGTTATGCGGGGTGTTTTTGGAAGAGACATGCAGCGACACCACGTGCTACCGCGTGAACAAGATAGCAGGGGCTCTCTCCAGGGTGCCGGCGAACAGGATGCATTTGCTTCAGGTGCGCCCCATTCCCTCCCCCCCTTTTTCTCTACCTTTCCCCCCCCCGTCCTCCTTGCCTTTGCACCAGTCTCTCTCTGAGCTCCCCCCCCTCACACCTTCCCCTCTCTTGCCCTCCCTCCCTCCTTCCTTTTCCCCTCAGGAGCTGCTGTCGGTGGCTGGCGGGTTAGGTGCCACTGCTCTCGATGAGCTCGGATCCCTCCATCACGCCCTGTCTGGTCTGCTCGACGTCCATGACCCGGAGGATGGCGAGGACGAGGGCAAGGAGAAGGAGGAGAAGACGAAGACGAGAACGGAGAAGCGGAAGAGGAGCATTCCTGCGTCGGTGGTGACCTTGTCGGCCAAGAGCAGTGAAATCAAACTACTCCGGGTGCTGCAGACGATCATGGCCTTGGCCGAGAAGGGGGTCCCGAGGAAGGAGAAAGAGGAGGGGGAGGAGGATGAGGACGAGGAAGAGGAAGAGCAGGACGCCCCTATGGCTGATTCAGCACGAGGAGTAGGAGTAGCAGAGTCCAAACCTGAAGCTACTCCTCCTGCTGTTGCGAACAGTCCCATTTCCTCCCTCCAGCCCTCGTCCTCGTCCTCAGCTGTAGGGAGCGAGCATTTACTGCGTCAGATAAATCTGGCGTCTCTGTGGGACGCCCTGAGTAAGTGTTTGTCCGTCATTGCGGTGCTGGAGGGGCTGTCGGATGGGGCGAGCAGCAGCAGCAGCAGCAGCAGCAAGAGCGGCAGCAGTAACAGCAGTGTAAGTGGCGATGACGGTATGGTTGTAGATAATAGGGCCGACCGAAGCGACAATGCGGCGGCCATGGCGGGGGAGGAGGCGGGAGGAGGGAGGGAGGGAGGAAAGGCCAGCTTGACGGCATCGAGTTCGATGGCGGGCCTGCTGGCGCGACTGCTGCCTGTGATTGAAGCCTTTTTCTTGTGCAACGCCCGGGAGGTGATATGGGCCTTCAAGAGAAAGCAGAAGGAGGAGGCGCGGGCGGAGATGCTTTCACCGCGGGAGAGGGAGAGGGAACGGGTGAGAGAAAGGGAGAGGGCGGCCAGACAGAGGCAGAGGGAAGCACGCGCGGCCGCTGCGACGGCGGCTGCTGGCAGGGGGATTAGTGGAGGAGGAGGAGGAGGAGCAGTGGAGAGTAAGGAGGTGGGTGGTGAAGCGTCGATACCCCTTCCTCCTCCGCTTTCAGCAGCAGCAGCAGCGGCGGCTGCCAAGGAAAAGGAGGAGAAGGAGAAGGAGGGGAAGGAGAAAGAGAAGGAGGCGGACTTGCAGCGGGTCAAGGCATTTGTGCAACAGCACTGGTAAGGAAACGAGGGAGGGAGGGAGGGAGGGAGGGAGGGAGGGAGGGAGGGAGAAAGGAAGATATGGGGGCTCTCCAAAAGTCACTTTTCCCTTTAGATGCACTCACCAGACCCCTCCTCTCTTTCAACCCTCCTCCCTGCTCCCCCTCCTCCTCCCAGCGTCCTCCTCAACGCCCTCGTCCGGCAAAATCCGTCTCTGCTCGAGAAGGGCCTGTGTCCCCTCGTCCTCCTCCCGCAATGCCGCGCCTTTTTGGACTTCGAGAACAAGAAGGCGTACTTCCGCACTCAGGTATGGCTTGCCTGCCCTCCCTCCCTCCCTCCCTCCCTCCCTCCCTCCCTCCCTCCCTCCCTCCCTCCCTCCCTCCCCCTCCCTTCCTCGTGGGCCCCCCTCTACAAGCACAACTAAGATGAGACCCTCACATATCATCTCCTTCCCTCCCTCCCTCCCTCCCATCCAGATCAACAAAATCAAGAAGCAGAAGTACCGGCGTGCCCACCCCCTGCAGCTTCGCGTGCGACGACAGATGGTAGGGGAGAATGGCGGGAGGGAGCGAGGGAGCGGGCGGGTTGGGAGGGCAGGCAACCGAAGATGAGGAAGGGAAGGAAGGAGGGAAGAGAAGAGGGAGAGAAGTAAGGAGGAAAGGAAAAAGAAAGACGTATGGATGGTGGATGATGGAAGAGAAGTAGACATCCAGTGCTCCCTATACCATCAAACCAACGCCCTCCTTCCCCTCCTCCCTCCCTCCTGTCTCCCTCCCTTCCAGGTGTACGACGACTCGTTTCAGCAGCTCTCCCTCCGGACGGCGGACGAGATGCGAGGAAAGCTTCAAGTCGCTTTTTACGGCGAGGAAGGTATGGGCCTCCCTCCCTCTCTCCCTCCCTCCCTCCCTCCTTCCCTCCTTCCCTCTTTCCGGACATATCCACCTCTCGTTATTCATCACTACTCACGCTTCTTTTTTCCCTGCCTCCTTCCTTCCTTCCTTTCCTCCCTCCTTGTCCAGGCATCGATGCGGGGGGTTTAACGCGGGAATGGTTCTCGATCATGGCCCGCGAGATGTTCAATATGGTGAGAGGGAGGGAGGGAGGGAGGGACGAGGTAAAATGATCAAATTGACGGGGAGGGAATGACTAACACTCACCCCTTCCCTCCCTCCCTCCCTCCCTCCCTCCCTCCCTCCCTCCCTTTTTCCAGAACAACGCCCTCTTCACAGCCGCCGCAGATGGGGCGACGTACCAGCCGAATCCAATGTCCAGCATAAACCCCGACCACCTGGCGCATTTCCGTTTCATCGGCCGAATCCTCGGCAAGGCCCTGAGCGACGAGCACCTTCTCGACGCTCATTTTACCCGCTCTTTCTACAAGCACATTCTGGGGGCGCCGGTCACACACCGCGACATGGAGGTGCGTTTCTTTCCCTCTTCCCCCTCTTCCTCCCTCCCTCCCTTTATTTTTGTCTCCCTTTATTTTCTTCTCCCTTCGTTCTCCTGCGTGCTGATCCTCATCTCCCTCCCTCCCTCCCTCCCTCCCTCCCTCCTTCCTTCCTACCCCTCAACTCCCAGGCCATCGACCCCGAGTACTACAAGAGCCTCTGCCAAATCCTCGAACATCCTCTCGAGGACCTCGGGCTGGAGCTGACCTTCAGGTGCCTCCCTCCCTCCCTCCCTCCCTCCCTCCCTCCCCCCCCCCTTTTTCCTTCCTTCCTTCCCTTCCACTCGTGCATCGGGAGAATCGCGCCACTCACGCCCTTCCTTCCCTCCCTTTTCCCTCCCCTCCTCCTAACATGACCCTCCTCCCTTCCCCTGCAGTTGCGAGGCCTCGGAGTTCGGCGTGGTGAAGCTGTACGACATCGTGCCCGACGGCCGCCACGTGGCCGTCACGGACAAGAACAAGATGGAGTACATCCAGAAGATCACCCAGGTGGATACATGCCCTCCCTCCCTCCCTCCTTTATTCGAATCCCCTCCTTCCTCACGTTGTCAAAGAATTCGTTTCAAACCCTCCCTCCCTTCCTCTCTCTCTCCCTCGACAGTTCCGCATGACCAACGCCATTCAGAAGCAGATCGGAGCTTTCCTCAGCGGCCTGCACGATCTGGTCCCCAAGGTGTGCCCTCCCTCCCTCCCTCCCTCCGTCCGTCCTCCAAGAGCAAGCCTCACATCGACTCTTCCCTCCCTCCCTCCCTCCCTCCCCCTCCCCCTTCCTCCATCAGGACCTCATCGCCATCTTCACGCCCTCCGAGCTCGAGCTCCTCTCCTGCGGCCTCCCCTCCGTGGACTTGGACGACCTCAAGTCCCACACGGAGCTGCACCACTGGCGCACGTCCGACAAGGAGATCCAGTGGTTTTGGGAGGTAAGTCGCCTTTCGTCCCTTTCTTCCCTTCCTCACTTTTGCCTCGTCCTCTCGTTCGCTTTCGCTTCCCATCAATTCATTCCATTCGTACATCCCCTTTTTACATGCCCCCACGCCTGTCGATATTCAGCACAAGGCCATTCCCCTCCTCCACATCCCCATTGCACCCACACCTCCCGCATGCAGAGCTCGCTCTTACCACTCACCCCCTTCCTCCCTCCGCCCCTCCCTCCCTCCCTCCCTCCCTCCCTCCCTCCCTCAGGTCCTGGAGTCCTTCGATACCCAGCACAAGGCCCTCTTCCTCACGTTCGTCACGGGCACCTCACGCGTCCCCGTCGACGGCTTCCGAGCTTTGCAAGGCCTGCACGGACCTCAAAAATTCAACATCCACAAGATCCACGGCAAGACCGACTGCCTTCCCCAGAGCCACACCTGGTACGCTTAAGTCTTCCTTCCCTCCCTCCCTCCCTCCTTCGTTCCCGGACTCCGACGAATAATGATCAAAAGTACCTACGAGGGCAACACTCACCCTATGCCCCCCCACGCCCCTCTCCCTCCCTCCTCACAGCTTCAACCAGCTTGATATCCCTTCCTACTCCTCCCGGGAGGCCCTGCGCAAGACTCTGGTGTTGGCCATTACGGAGTGCAGTGAGGGATTTGGATTTGCCTAAGAGGAGGAGGGCTGGAAGAGAGTGAGTGAGCGGAGGGAGGAGAAACCAGATCGGGCAGGTGTGAGAGGAGTAGTTGTTCGGTTTGGGTCGCAGGAGATTAATGGGGAGAGGAAGTATAAGGATACGCCTCTTTTTTTAGGTTACATATAATAGACAATTTTTAGTAGGTAGAAACAAAGAGAGATTGATCCAGGACGAGGCAGTGTCATCGACGACAAGGATGAGAGGTTGAAGCATGTAGCATGTAGTAGAAAAAGACGACGAACATCAGAAAGCTTGAAGAGGGAATTGAAGAGAGAGAGAAGGCTAGTATTCGAAAGCTAGGGAAACAGGGCGTGAATTAAGAAATGTGGGAGCACGGGAAAATAAAGATGGAAACTGCGTCACTCAAATACTGTCATTGTGCTCATACTTTCCACGCAAATTGGATATTTTTTTGGGGAAAAATCTGAAATACTTTGGCAACTCCAGCGGTGGTTCACATTATTTTCGACTTCCTATTTGTGTCCTCGCGCTTATTGGCCTTTCTGCTGTCGAGAAAAATGGGTTGAACGACTCTCTTTCAGCTAATTCAACGGGTTTTACCGTGCGTTCTCGTCGTCGGGGGGGTAAGCGCACGGTGGTGAACACAGCCGTCGTGCCTTCGTCCGTCAAACCACCAACTCGCCTGCTAGAGAAGAAAATTGGACATGAGCTTCAGTGCGAATCATTTCACTTGTGGTTGACATGGTTAGAGGCGCTCTAAGGAGGGGTGTAAAGCCCAAGCCTTCTGCGGCAGCGGTGGACAAACCCGATGCACAGACCAGGGCGACAAAAACACGAGCACTGCACCAATTTCTCTCGATAACCCTGGCTAATATTAGGATGAGTATATTGTACAGCATGTCTTCACGTCCCTAAGTCGAGGACAAACCCATTCCTTTCATTGGAAAGAGGCCCCCAAGATGAGGCCGAGGGCAGCAGAAATTGTGCGTTCTATTAACAGTTTTTTCCTCGGATGTCTTGCGACCCGGAAGTCACGAAACTGATTCAATGCTCATACATTGTCAACGACCATCGCTCGCCTAACCACGGCTACACGTACGTACAGTGAGCAGCACGCTGGTCTCATGGAGCAGCAGCAGCAAGAGCGGCAAAGGCAGCAGCAGCAGCAGCAGCAGCAGCAGCAGCAGGAGGCAGCCAAGGCCAACGGCAGTAGTAAGTCCCCCTTTCTTCCTCCCCTTCCCTCTTGGAGCATAACGCATGCACACGACACACCTATCCCTCCTCATTTCAATACCATTATTTGCTCCACACGTGTGTGCGTATACTTTCATTCATCTTGATGCTCTCGCACTGCCCCAATACTCCCAAATACAGCCCTGGCAACCCCACCTCCGCCCACCTCAGTCTCCCCTCCCTCCTCCTCCTTCCTCTCCCACGCGCCCCGCGACGCCTCTGAAGGCCTCGCGGAAGGGCTCAAGTCCATCGCCCTTGGCGTGGGAGCGGGTGTGGCGGGTTTAGTAGGCATGCCGCTGGTAGGAGCGAAGAATGAGGGAGTCTCTGGTTTTTTCAAGGGCCTAGGCGCGGGTGTATTGGGTGCCGTGGTGTTGCCGACGATGGGGGTGGTGAATGGCGTGATGGAGATTGGGGGGGGGATTGCCAATACGCCTGAGGTGAGGATGAGGAGGAGGGATGAATTGGAGGGGGGAAGGGAAGGGAATTGGATTTAGCGGGCACTTATCTTGGTGGCTGAGGATTTAGTCAACACGAAGGTTCACCCTCCCTCCTTCCCTCCTTCCCTCCCCCTCCCTCCTTCCCTCTACCTACAGAGCGTCAACGCAAGGATGGAAGGACGCGTGTGGGACGAAAACCAACGGAAATGGGTGCGGTACGATTTGAGAGAAGAGGCCACACGCGTGTTTAAGGAGGAGAAGGAGTACGAGGAGAAGGAGAAGCTGGAGCGGAAGGAGAAGAAGAAGGGGAGCGGAAAGGAGGGAGGAGTGAAGGATCTCACCTACTATAAGCTACTGGAGGTAGAGACGACGGCGACGGCGGAGGAGATCAAGAAGGCTTACTACAAGAAGGCACGGGGCTGCCACCCTGACCGGCACCCGGGCGATGCCGAGGCGCATGGTGAGGAAGGAAACGAGTGTTGGGGGTGCAGGGAGGGGGGACGGGGGGGGGTGTTTCCTTGATCTGTTGTACAATCAGCTCTTCCTTTCCAAGTTCCCAACTAATCGCCCCTTCCCCCCTCTATATTTCGTCTTCATAGCCAAATTCCAGGCATTGTCGCACGCCTACCACATCCTCTCGTCCGACCCTCTTCGTGCCGCCTACGATAGGGAGGGGGCCGAAGCCGCGGGACTGGAGGAGAGCATGCCTTCCCTGGACCCGGCCCTATTTTTCACGGTGTTGTTTGGGAGTGAGAAGTTTGAGCCTTATGTGGGGAGGTTGAAGCTGTCGCATTTCGTCACGGCCTTTGGGGAGTCGCTAGCGGAGGGTGTGAAAAAGGAGGGCGAGGGAGGGGGCGAGGAAGGGAAGGAGGGGAAGGAGGCCCAGCTGCCAGATTTAAGTGCTGCCTGGGATGGGGGGGAAAAGGCGCGAATGATGCAGACAGCGAGAGAGGTGAGGTGCGCCCTGCATTTAATCCAGTGCCTGGCACCGTACGTGGCGGCGGGGGCGGCGGGAGAGGGCGGGAACGAGGGAGGGGAGGTGGGGATGGAGGGGTTCCACCGTTGGATGGTGGACGAGGCGGCGGGATTGTGTCAGGGGACGTTCGGGCCACAGATGCTGTTGGAAGTAGGATGGGTGTACGAGAACATCGGCCGGGAGTTCTTAGGATGGAAGGACTCGTGGTGGGGGGTGGAGGGAGTGTGGGAGAAAGTGACGCGGGAGGCCAAGGGGCTGGGGAGGAGGGCGGAGGTGGCGTCGGCGGCCGTTGGGGCGTTTAAGGCGGCTAAGACCATGAGCGACAACATGGGCAAGGCCGAAGAGGAAAAGCGTCTGAAGCGGGGGGAGCAGAAGAAGGTGGAGGGAGGGAAGGTGAAGGCTGGGGCCACGCCAGCGACGGCGAGTCCAGCAGCAGCAGCAGCAACGGCAACCGGAGCAACGGCAACAGGAGCAACAACAGAAGCAACAGCAACAGCAGCAGTAGAAACGAGCAGCGCAAGTACCACGGAGACCCCCGCCACGTCTTCTTCGCCCGGGGTAGAGGATACCACCGCCGCCACCACCAATGCGGGGGAGACTGCGCAAGACGAAGGAGCCTCCGATGCGGAGCTTGCCGCCCTGAACGAAAGTATCCCTGCCTTTGTCCACGTGATGTGGAAGATGAGTCAGTTGGACATTCAGAAGACGGCCGCGAAAGCCGCTAAGAAGGTTTTGCGGGACCATTCCGTGTCTGAGGGGGTGCGAAGACGGCGTGCACAGGGGTTGATTTTGATGGGCGCGCATTTCAAGCAGGTCGGCAAGGAGGCCATGGCGGCGCTCAAGGCCCAGGGGGAGGGAGGGGCGGCCGCGGTGAAACTGGATGCCAAGCACTTGGAGGAGGTGATGCTCAAGACGATGGCGGTGGGGCAGGGGCAGGAGGTGTAGATTGGGGATGGCGGAGTTGTACTTTTGGGGGTGTGGGAGGAAATAAAACAAAAAAGACAGGATGGACAAAGCACATCGAAACATGTGCGGAGTGTGGGGACTTCTTTTTTTGTTTTTTTCGTTTTTTTTTCATTTCTCGCGTTATTTGTTTGCGTGCTTTGTTGCTTCTGCGAGTAATGCTTGTTGCTCTCATCGGTGATTGTTTAACCCGTCGTCCTCCCATTTCCACTCCTACTCCTACTCCTACTCCTACTCCTACCCCCTTTTTCCCCCCTCCTCCTCCTCCTCCTCCTCCTCCTCCTCCTCCTCCTCCTCCCTCCTCTTCCCTCTTCCTTTTCCTCTTCCTTTCTCATTGCTATTGTTCACGCGAAGAAGGAGAGTGAGATGGTCACCCCCGCCCGCCGTCTATTCTTACTTTGTCACGACCATGGCTTTCTCATTCTATACATCACCTCTGCCTATGCACTGTGTCAGCAGAGCATGAGACCAGCCCCACCCACAAGCGCGGCAGAAGAAAATAAACCCCCACTCCCAAGCAGCCGACGACAACCGACGCATATCCTTCTTTATTCCAGCCTCCCATGCGACCAAGACATGCACCACATAGTGGCGGCACAATAAACCACTCACACCACACCCGCCATCCATTCCCAATAGTTATGTCCCTGGCGGATGAGCAAGAGATATTGGCGGGCTTGGAAGAGGAACTTGGATGCTTGTCTTCCGGGGCGCCTTCGCCCTTAAGCGGCCCCTCTCTCAGTAGCAGCCAACCGCTGAACAACGTCCACCCAAACAACAACGGAAGCAATGGTGACGTCGATGGCAGCCTCTTGCTGCCTCCGTCGTGCATACAGGATCAGCCTGGGAAGCGAGGTGACAGCAGCGGAGAAGGGGAGGGAGTGGGGGAGGCAGACGATGCGCTGCGGCAGGCGGCAGACTTGTTGCTGGAGGAGGGTGGGCACGACGACCAAATATTATCGATCGCCTCGTCGGCTTCCAGCACCGCCTTGGCAGGGCTGGGGGAGGAAAGAAGGTTAGGAGAAGGAGAAGAGAAGGAGGATGGCGAGAGAGAAGAAGGGGGAAGCCTTTGTGGAGACTCACATAGCCTGGAGAATGGGAGCGGGGGAAATGGAATAGGAAAAGGCAAAGGCAACAGCTTAATGGCGTCGAAATCGACGGTTCCTGTGCCTCCTCGTCCTCCTCCGCAGCCGTCAACACGCAAGATCACCATGTCGTTGCGGCCCCCTCGACAACGACGGGCGTTTGACGGGTATGAGACTTCGATGAATGGAGGGGGAGGGGAGGACGAGGATGAGGACGAGGAGAACGATGAGGGCAAGGACGGGAGCGGGCGACGATCTGGTCGATGTGGAAGCAGTGGTGGGCGCTGGGGAGGTTCCTCGGCAGCGAGTCGGGGAGGGAGGAGTGGCGGGGGAGGGAATCGCAGCGGTGGGGTGACTAGGAGCAACAGCAACAACAGCAGCAGCAGCAGCAACAGCAACAGCAGTGCCAATGGGCCGGGACCTTCTGCAACGCCTTTCAATTCGGCCGTGTGCAAGAAGAGATTGTATGGCCCGGGGCGTGGCCGGTGGAAGCGCCGCCGGTTTGAAGGCAATGGATCTATGGATGACTTTACGTCCGAGGTAAGCACACCCACACCCACACTCACACTCACACACACACACACACACACACACACACACACACACACACACACACACACACACACACACACACACACACACACACACACACACACACACACACACACACACACACACACACACACACACACACACACACACGCGCGCGCGCGCGCGCATGTAATGTATATATTCTATTTATACATTACATATACGCTCAGGGAGAAAAGACAGGCATGTCCGCCCTGTGGTCGAATTTAGACGCGATCTCATCACCTTCCCCCCCCCCCCCCCCCCTTCCCTCCACCCCTCCCTCAGGTCCTCCGCCTCCTCCAAACCCGCGGCCCGCTCTCGTTCGACGACATCTACACCGCCCTGCCCCGGCAGCTCCGAGTCTTTCCTCATGCCCCGCATTCCATCCAGAGCGTCCTGGACGTGCTCCGGGCAACCCCTCTCGTCAATCTCGTCCGGGAGGAGAAAGACAGGTAAAGGAGGGAAGGAAGGAGGGAGGGGAGGAAGGCGGGAGGGTAAGAAATCTATCGTCGGATCTGGCAGTCTTGATCGCTCATCTCTCCCTTCCTCCCTCCCGCCCCTCCCCCAGCCCTCTTCTCTACACTTTTTTGGACGGCCATAAGGTGCCCAAGCCCATCGAGATGGGGGGAGTGAAGGAGGAGTCTTCGACACTCGAGGAGACGGAGGACGAGCTCCGTCGACGGATTTCCCTCTTACGCGGAGAGCTGGTGGCTTTAAAGGAGGGAGGGAAGGAGGAAGGAAGCGGGGGGAGGAGGACGGCTTTGGAGGTGTTGACGAGGGTAATGGGTGAGGGGCCGGCGGGAGGAGGGGAGGGAGGGGGGGAGGGGGGGCGGGAGAGCGCAAGGGAGCGGATGGCGGCGAATCCGATCTTCAGAGCGGCACTCCTGGCGTTGGGGGTGCAGGTGTAGAGAGAGAGGGAGGGAGGGAGGGCAAGAGGGAGGGAAAGGAAGGAGGAGCTGTGTCGAAGAAGGGAAAGAGGCAAGGAGAGAGGGAGGGAGAAGGGGAGGGTGGACCACCCTTATCCCCACTTCTATTTTGACCCGTTAACCGTAGGTTAGATTACTAGGAATAAAAGGAGAATGTAATTTAATCTTGATTACGGGCAGTAAAGAAAGGTAAAGAAAGCTGCAAAGCAGATGAACCCCTCAATCTCAAGTCTCAAGACCTTAATCCTCAAGTAATAATCCTAGGACTCCCGTGTAATCATCCAAGAATTGTAGCCCAACAGAAACGCAAGTATAAATAAAAGAAGAGGGAGGGGGAAGAAGGAGAGAGGGTGGGAGTGAAAAGTAGAGAGTCAGACGAAGGGGAATCGTAGACAGCTTCTAGAGCTAGAGAGGGAGGGAGGGAGGGAGGGAGGGAGGGAGGGAGGGAGGGAGGGAGGGGGGAATGAGGCGGCGCAACTGGCATACAACTTAAAAGGGGAAGGCTGAACGAGGGGGAAGAGACAAAGAATCAAAAAAAATAAAGAAGAAAACGAACAAGGAGAAGGAGAAGGGGGAGGGTCAGAGTGTTTTTCATATATCACGAAGTTATTTTAATTAATTGACTGTGTTTTCTGTTTTTCTCCCCACCCCTTTATCATCACCAATGGTTGCACCGTGTCCGCAGACTCCCCTCCCTTTCTCCTTCCCTCCTTCTCTTTCTCCCTGGAGGGAGTATCCGTTTTCTCTTCTTTTGGACTTAAGCATTTTCTCCTCCTATGTATGGATGTATGTACGTTTGTCGCTGAACTCTGTCTTTCAGCTCATTCCCTATTTCCCTTCCTCCTTCCCTCCCTCCCTACGTGCTCAGATTTCCTTCAAACGATGGCGCCAAAACCCTTTCTGACGCTGCCGCTCGCAGTGTTCCTCCTCCCCTACTTCTTCCTCCTCCTCCTCCTCCTCCCCTTCCTCCCCTCCCTCCTCCTTCATCCCTTCAGTCCGCACGCACCATTGGATATGGAAGAGTATACGCTCCAAAAGAAGGACGCAAGGACACGACAGGAGTCTTCTGTCCCTGCTTCCGTCCCTCCTTCCTTCCCTACTTCCCTTCCTCCTTCCTTCCCTCCTCATCCTTTCATCTTCAAAAGGCCACGCTCCACTTCACCTCTCCTCCCTCCCTCCCTCCCTCACTCCCTCCCTCCCTCCCTCTAGGGGTTCGTCACGACCGCGTGCATCCCATCGTTTTTGTACTCCTCCTCCTCCTCCTCCTGGTCGTCGTAGCTGTAAGCTCCCTCGTATCCCTCTGCCCTGCTGTTCTTTCGGAGGGCGGCCCGTTCCTTCGCGCGCTCTTTCCGCGAAGCATGGGCCGTGCCGCAAAAGGCGAAGAAGGCAATGGCGCTCGAGACTAGGGAGGGAGGGAGGGAGGGAGGGAGGGGTTAGCGTCAGAGAGGGAGGGGGCCAACGTGCTTGAGAATGAGGGACGGAAGGGCGAGAGGGGGATAGGGATGAGACGGAGGGAGGGAGGGAGGAAATTAGTGGGAAGACGGATGCAGCGCCATAGAGCGAGAGAGGAAAAAGAGAGAGAAGGAGGCGGGGTGGGAGGGAGGGAGCGAGAGCGAGAAAAAGAGAGGACAGAAGGGAGGAAGGGAGGGAGGCAAGGGGGGGGGGTGGGGAAGGGAGGGAGGAAGGGAGGGAGGAAGGGAGGGAGGGAGGGGGGGAGGGAGGGAGGGAGATCCGACCTACCCGTCATGGCAAACCAGCTCTTGCCAAAGTAGAGGTCGGCACCAGGGAGCGTCACGTCCAGGTCCGAAGCCGCAATTTGATTCAGGCAGACCCATGAGACAACGCAGCCCTGGAGGGAGGGAGGGAGGGAAGGAGGGAGGGAGGGGGTTGAGTAGGAGGAGGGGAGGGAGAGATGAGCTGACGCTTTTGATCGAGGGGGAGCATGGGCGTTCGCGAGGGAGGGGGGGAGGGAGGGAGGGAGGGCGCGTACCAAGGCCCCGATGAACTGGAAGAACATGACTGAAGCAAGCAGGCCTGTCACGTGCTTCCGCTCCTTGTTCTTGATGCTGTTGCACGCCAGGAGAAAGGCTAGGAAGATGCCGGCCATGCCAAGAGCGCAAGAAACGACGCCTTATGGAGGACAAGAAGAGAGAGAGGGAGGGAGGGAAGGAGGGAAGGGATGAGTCTCCTGTTTTTCCTCCCTCTATCCACTTCGTACTACGAGGCCGACAGCCTCCCTCCCTCCCTCCCTCCTGCCCTCCTGCCCTCCTGCCCTCTGTACCTGAAATCTGTGTGGCGGTCAGAAAAGTGCAGTAGGCAAATTGGTGCGTGGGCTCGTCGAATATGGGCCCGGGGTCCGTGCGAGAGCACCAGTGAAAAGCGTCGGCCGTGTACAGGGGCGCGCCCGCCTTAGGGGGGGAAAGAGGGGCGAAAGAAGGAGAGAAAGGGGGAGGAGTGAAGTTTAAATGAGCAGGGGAGGGAGTGGAGTTAAATGAGCTGGGGGAGCATGAAATACTGAAATGAAGAGGAGAGGAGCGAGGGAGGATGGGATGAATAGGAAGGAAGGGGGACAGGGAGGGAGGGAGGGAGGGATCAGAAACCAGCGAGAATTTCTGCCCACGCCGCTCCCATAATGCTATCCCACAACCTCTCTATCTGTTTTCCACTCCTTCCTTTTCATGCATCTCTCCCTACCACCCCGCCTTCTCTCTTTCCCTCTCTCTCGTTACCTGACTGACTCGAGCCTTCATACCGAAAGGACCCATGCGCATGAAGACGGAGGTGGGCATTCCGTCCACGGTCAGCGTCGGTTCACTAGAGGTAGACCAGGCTGGGGAAGGGAGGGAAGGAGGGAGTGAGAGAGGGAAGGAGTGAGGGAGGGAAGGGTGAAATGACCGGTAATAGAACAAATCGCTCCCGCGGATTCGTAGGTCCACAGCCGGCGAAGAAATCACGTACCCAGGGTAAGGAGGGCCCAGGTCGCGAGGACAGTGGAGCCGGCGTATATAAAAGTGCCTGTGGAAGTGAAGGTGAAAGGGGAAGGTGTGGTTGTCGCGACTTGGTGGCAATGAACTGAAGAGAGGGTCACGATGGCCTGGCCGCTTCCGTCGGCCGAGTAAGGGCATTCCTCTTTCAACAACCACCACCCCCAAAACTTACCGAAGGTGCTGCAAACACGCATGGTTACTGTGTGTGTCTTGCTGGGTTGAAAGTCGGCGGGTCCTGTGCCATTGTGTGCGGCGTGAGAAGTGAAGTTGCCAGCTGTTCTTTTGTCTTGCGAAGGGCCTTGGGCAGGCACAGTCTCTGCAGTTAAAGTACAAGCGACCATCGATATCAAATAAACCGGCCGAGCCATGATCCTATCTGTAGTAACCAATGCTATCGGTACGGGTATAAACAAGCATCGTTGTGTGTCTCTTCGAAGAGCAAAAGGGTCGTTGTGTTTCCCCAACTTTTTATCTCACTTGAGGCGAGTCCTTCGCGGACTGATAAGTGAAGAATCCGCCCAAAAAATCCCCGTCTGTGCGTGTATGTGTGGCGTGGATGCTTGGGGTGACCATTTGGACTTCCCAAATCGTCACTCCTGCCTTGCAGGAGCATGATTTCTGGCAAAAGACATAGGATCTTGTGGAGTGTCTCACTCGCTTTAGGTGGGCCTGGAGGCGAGGGGAGAATCAGAGATCAACAAGCTCGAAAATGTCTCCGCTTTATTCAATCGACTTGGTCGTCACCGGGGAAAAGTGTTGGCACCCCCCGATCACCGTTCCCCAGTCAGTACAACTTCTAACACCCAGTTTCGGAAGCCGTAGAATCGAAGCACCGAGGACATGGAATGAACCTGCACCATTCATTTTCATTCCCCTGAAAGAACGGTCTGCAATGTCCATGTCTGCCTCCCGTCCATTTGAGACCATGCCATGCTAAGTTGACAAAAGCAATACAGCAATATCCACAACATCCCACAAATAATTTCAAAATTCCTACTTACTTTTTTCCTACTTATTTTGCTTTGGCTTCGGTAGACATTTCCCCATATGGGTACACTATTTTACCACTCTTTCTTCCTCCCTCTCCGACGTCCTGGCGTTCTTCCACTTTTTATTTATTTAATTTTTTGCTTTTGCCTTTCTCTTCGACGGAACTCTGTTAACCAAAAGGGAGACTGGAATCACTCATTTCTCCCATCGTCATCATAGCCAGCTTGTCCTCACACTTTTTAAAATTACGCTTGTCATGAAATGAAAGGAAAAAGAAGGCTATGATCTCATCACGCCTTTTTTTTCCCCATTGCCCTGCGCAGATTTCTTCAATTAAGCGCCCTTCTTCTCCGTACTGAGCGCTACCTATGCATCACATAAATTACAACCACATCGTCGTCCCGTACAGTTTCTTTTTTCTCCCCTCCTTGGACAACTCAAATAGGTTCGACACCCCATACAAAGTATCCCCCCCGGCCATCCCCGGCTTCAACACCGTCGCCCGTATTTGATAATCACCTGGAGGACATGTCAATGGCGCAGTAATGTGCACTCTTGGTGCCACCACCGAGCCCCTGCTGTCAGTCGTGAGGACTGCCAAGGGACAACGCCACGGGAGAGTCCCGACGCCTCCTGTCTCCTCTTCCTCCTCATGCGCCACGCGCAACGCCACCACTTGTACCCGGACATCGGCCGGGAAATTCCGCAACGTCAACTGATAGTCTTTCTTGTAAGTGAGATGGTCGATGGGGAGGGAGGGGAGAAGGGGGTCCAGTAACTCGACACTGAACTTGCCCATGTCCTGGACCAGAGGCTCATCGTTCACGAACACCTCCGCATCATAGGCAGGAATGTAGAGGCTCTTCTCAAAATTTAGACTCACACTTTCCACACCCTTCTCCGCCGCTCCCCCATACGTCCGCAGGTAGTCAGCCACTGCCACGCCAAGCTCTCCTTCCTCCACTTCGGTCGTCGCTTCCATCGCCGCTGCTGCTGATACTACTGCTGGATCATCGCCCGCCTGCTGGACCTGCTCCTGCAACCGACGTCGCGCGGCTTCTCGGGCTGCAGCTCGTACCTCATCGGGGTCTTCCTCCCCTTCTTGCATCTCCAAATGCCTCGAAGCGTCTTGCACCGGATCCCGGACTCCCAATGCCCGCAGCGTTCGCCGCGTCTTGGGCTTCGAGTTCGAGGTCAATATTACCGTATGCTTGTGCAGCTGCAGCTCCACATCTTCCTCTGTCCACTCTTCCCTCCCGCCCTCGGTCGTCTGCAACCGTCGTCGACGCTCTTGATAGAGATACCCCCCTTCCTGACCCAGTTCTTTTGGGTAGAAATGCGCGAACATCTCGTCGATCGCCTTTGAAAACACCTGGATCTGCATCGCTTCTTCCCCCAGCACCTGATGGTACGGATCAGACACATCCCCTCCCAAAGCAAACGACAAGGCATCTTTCAGTGAAGACATGCTGAGTGTTCGGTTCACGCTTGTCGTCACTACATCTAGATCTGCAAGGAGAACGAAGCGTGCTTCGGCTTTCGGATCAACAGGGATGTCGTCGTTTTCAGCAGCACTGGCAGCGGCTTCCGCACGACGGATGGCATGAGAGCTGGATGAGGTAGCAGGAGCGGTAGGACGGACGGAGTTTACAAAGCCACCACCACCACCACCAGCAGAAGCAGCAGCACCAGCAGCAGCAGCACCACCTCCACCAGAGCCAGTACGCCATTTATGTGAAGACGAACCAGACTTAACGATAGCACCATCGCCCAGGTTCCGCGCGGACTGAGGCTGCTCCTCCACCTCACCTAACACGCTTTGAAGTGCCTTGTCGTGCAAAGAGGCGACAAATGATGTATCGCAATACGTTTGATAATCACAACCCTCGCTTCCTTTCCCCTCCAAGACGTCCACACCGCACACACCACAGAAGGCTTCAGGCGCGCTTTCGACATGCATTGTCACCGGCTTCGCTTGAAGGAGTCCGTCTCGGTATTGACCTTGCCTGGTGGTCGTCATGGAGGCAGCGCGGATAGTAGACAGGGAACGTTGCATGTTTTGGACCATCTGCACGAGAGAAGCAAGAGGGAGTGAAGGAAACCATTGAGTGTGATGAACCCCGATCTCTGCATATCTCGAACATATATGGCGAGCGCGTCTCATGCTCCCTTCTACCCTCTCTTTCTTGTACTTCCCGCCTTACCTCCAAGACCCCTTTTCCGAGGACTGCCTGAAGAATGGAGTTGTCGCTTATCGACGATGAAGACGAGGAAGAATCCGTGTCCCCACTCTGTTTATCCTGCTTGTACGGAGACAAGCCAAAGGCCAAAATGGAGGTCTGTGTGTAATATACAGTATGGGTGGCGAATAACAGGAGAAACATGACGTGAGCGTAGATTAAGCGCGTTTTTCATGACAGCCTTTCAGATTCCCTCCATCTCTTTCAACCACTTATTTCACCTTCGCCAAAGTTTCGAACGCCCCTGCCGCGTTGCTGGTCCTTATCATCCCTGCAGCCACTGAATGATTGTTGCTGCTATTGCCGCGGACGCTGCTGCTATGATTCATTGCGGGAAGCGTCCCTTGGTCTTGATAAGTCATCTGACGCTGCCGACGTTCTCCACCGGGCTTTCCTATTTTCTCTTCCCCTTCAGGGGGCTATGGGCGTAAAGAGACGAGAAGAAGATACGAGGTGGGGATAAAGAGAGAGCGGGTGTGTTTGCTTTCATCATGTCTTCTTGTCTAATCTTCTCCCTCGCTCGTTTCCCCTTGTTGTTGGTCTCCCCTACCTCCTCCTTCATTCCCCCCTTCCTCCCTCCCTCCCGTCTGACCTACCTCCTCCTGGAAATCACATCCTTGCAGAGGTTTATACAATCTGATTGGTCCACCAGCCCAGGCCTCCGAAAATGGCTCACAAGAACCCTACAATTTTAGGTGTGTTTATCATATAGAGATGTACGAGTGTTGAAGGGCGCGCACATGGCAGTGTATATTTTGGAACGATACGTTTGGTTGGCTGCTTCCCCTCGCTCATTTCTGCCCTTACCATAATCCAAAAATCTGCGTGCGGGTTTTCGATGGCGTGAAGTCCAAAGAAAGGCGACCTGCCCATGACCGCTGCCCCGAGCCCCACGAAAATGGAGCCACCGATGCCGTAGAAAACTTCTATTGCCGAGATTTGGATTAAAGGACAATAGATCCAGACGAGGAACCCAGCAGGGACAGTCGTCATGGATCCATACATGAACGACGCCCAAATTGAGGCGAAGACCACCACAGGGGACCAGTGGAAGGACGTGATCCCCACATTGTACGCAACGCCACCCTGTGAGTTAGAAAGGGAGTTCAGCATACGCGGACATAAATTCAAAACCACGAAGACATGCTGGCGAACAGCAACAGTCACACATACATCCACCGAGACACTTGCGGTCACATGCAGTGTGAGGAACACGAACGCGGACACGAAGCTTCGAGCAGCAAGTACATAAACAGAGACTCATATACATGCGCACACACGTCGCTCTGCACATACAGATATCCACAGAGGAAAAAACACAAAGACCACCGTAAAGCACCCCGACAAATCGCACACTCCCACAGCTGATTATAAAAAAAAGACACATACATACCGCTCCGGCTTCCGCACCAATGCAAGAAAAAGAAACAAAAGGCGAAAAATGCCCAATGTAGACCCCAGCGCCGTTAAAGGCAAAGCCACCGAGGAGGCCACTGTAAACGATGCCTAGAAACTGCGTCCCGTCATGTGTTCATAAGGCGTGCGATTGTAGGCATGAGTTCCACGATCTCATTTTGGGGGCGCTGGTTGCATTCACCCCATCGTTTCTCCCGCCTCCCTCCTGCGCTACCTGATTAATAGCCACATGACTTGTGACTATCACACCGGCTGTGTTCGACCAGTCAAAGCCCATTCCAAAGGCACCTAAGATACCATAAAAGTCCTGAATGGCGGTGGCAGTGATGATTGCGACGCCTGAAGGAAGAAGAACGAGAGAGAACAAGGGAAGGTTGGGATCTGTTTCTTTCCTTCGAGGCCAACGCCCTGCTTTGCCCTTCCCCAAATCTTAATTTCAATAAATACCTGCACCAACGGTCAGCGCACCTACGCCATTGAAGTTTTCGACAGCACTTTAGTGTATGTTAGTTGTGTGATATGTTAGTATTACTCAACACATTTTCACTCCCCCTCCCTCCCTATCTCCCTTCCACTTTTAACTGCTCACCTATTAAACATGAATTGCGAGCCGTTTATGATCATCCCACCCGTCGCGAGAAAGACCGCCTAGAATGAATATTTAGAGGGAATTAGCAAATGATGAATACACGGAAGAAGCATATACGCCTCTTCCCTCCTTTCTCCCTTCCTCCCTTCCTCCCTTCCTCCCTTCAAATTAACAGATGAGGAACGTATAGGCCCGCCTCTTTTCATGTTGGTCTCCTTCCTCCCTTTCTTCCTACCTGCCCTATGACAACCGTGAAGGAGGCGAAATTATTGACGATCATGGCGCAGAAATTGATGACCATCAGACCCCCCCATTGAGAAATGGCGAGGCCTGGAAGGGAGGAAGGGTGGAAACGAAGGAAGGAAAAGAGAAAGGAATGGAAGGATGGGAGAAAGGAAAGAGGGGAGGAAGGCGAGTGAAAAGCTTATTCGGATGGAAGTGACGTGTAGTGCTAGTCAATCAGGGTCGACGAAGACGAAGACATATAAATGCCCGTGAAAGGCACAGGGACATGGAAGGGGGGGGGGGGATGAAAAGGGAGGGAGAAGAAAACGAGGACGTACCCATGCCCGTATCGAGACCGAAAACTGTGTTCAAGACCCATATGCAGCCGGTGAAGTAGGCCTCACCTCGAAGGAGGAAGATATCATCACCAAAGCGGAGACGATCTGTCAAGGGGGTGAGGTACTAGAGCGGCAAAAAAGAAAGGAGGGAAGGATTTCAACAACGGTCTGTGGCGAAGAATCGACGATCGGCAGCGAACCTAAAAAGGATCCGGGTACGGCGCAGCTTAAGGGCTGGGTGAGGGTAATAAAGAAGGATCATCAATCTTACCTCCAAATCCCAGAAAGTGCATCGTAAGAAGTTCACACGCCCGCCTGCCATGAAGACCTGTCAAGTGTAAGTGTGCACGCATGTGTCGAGTTAGGCAAGGCAAGCCTTTCTCACTGTCCCTACCCCCTTCCGTCCGTCCGCCCGTCTCCTTCCGTTCTCCCTCCCCGCACGTACGTGGTTGCCATAAATTCGCATGCCCACCTGCCCGAATGACTTGTTGAGCGAATCCTCTACTTCCTGTCATTCGCGATGCATAAGATAAGGTAAGCATGTGAGCAGGTAAACTCTCACACATGCATATATATATATATATATCCTTAATCTGCGAAAGACACTCCCTTCCCTCCTTCCTCGACAGAATCCAATGTGTACGATACAAACAAGACGTCAATGAAAGGAACCCACTATGTCAATTCCCCTTCCCTTCTTCCTTCCCCTCCTCCCTTCTTACAGCTATTGTTCCTTCATCTCCCAAAAACGTCACCCCGATAAAATCAGCGCCAACCACACCCGGCTCCAAGAGGACGGTCCCTCCCCTTATTTCGATTATTTCGTCTCGAAAAAAAATGTTTTCGGTTCGATTCTTGTTTGCCTGCAACTCGGCTTCTGTCGACCAGGAGCGAGGACGGACCTCGCCCTTGCCTGCATTAATGCGCAAGTGGCGAAGGGTGAGGTGGGCACCGGCCTGGGACGGAAGGAAGAAGGGGAGGGAGGAGAGGAGAGGGAGGTGAGACTTATTGTCCCTGCTGCCGCCATATTCTCATTCGAGTAGACTGCGTATGCTCCTGCTACTGTTGCTGATGCCGTGCTCACATGCAACGGAAGGGCGTCGGGACCTTTGCCAAAGATACAGAAGGGAGAGAAGGAGGGGAAAAAGAAACAAAAGAAAAGATCAGAAGTAGGGAGAAACGAGGCTTACCTTCACCCGGAGACAGCGCACAGACTCCGCGCAGTCAATAAACGGCATCATCACAGAGTCTCCTTGGATCGTGACCGTGCGGCGGACGACGATTTCCTTGTACAGCTGGTATTGCCCATCCTTGTCTTCACTGTCATCCACCTCTTCTTCCACGTCCGGATCGTCGTCATCCTGTGGGAAAGGCGATGAGAGGGAGGGTGGGAGGAAGAAAGTAAGAAAGAAAGAGAAATCCATTACTTGACGCGGAAGGTCCATTCGCCCTTCCCCATCTCTGGTTCGCTCCTCCCTCTACTCCTTTCATTCTCGTGACTCTATGTCCTCCTCACATACTCTATATCCTCTTAACATTTCTATGCCATCCCGCTGACAGACGCGAGATCATTCATCTCAAACGCCGTCGCCTCCCTCTTACCCTCCCTCCTCCCCTCCCTCCCTCCACCCCCTACCTTATCCTGGGCCGCCTCCCCCACGTCGTTACTAACAGAGGCTAGTTGAATCATCTCACATTTCTCCTCGTAAACCGCTTTGCGCAGCTCTATCGAGTTCTCTACATAACACACCCCTCTCTCCTCGTCCACCTCCACGTCCTGCCCCTCCTCGCCCATGTCCTCCTGCTCTTCCTGCGCTGCCTTGATCTCGCTCTCCTTCTCCTCTCCCTCTGCAGCGGGAATCTCATTCCCCCAAAAATCAACCTTCTGTCGCGCCTTGTCTGCGTTCAATGCGGCAGCATCGTCCAATATTTGCTGTAGGGAAGGAGCCGGCGCGGGTTTCGCTGGGGCTGCTGCTCCTGCTCCTGCCCCCGTTGCTGCTGCTGCTGCAACGGTTGGGGTGAGAGGTAGAGCCGAAGAAGGAGTGGATATCGTTGCTTGTGGTGGTGATGATGGTGGTGGTGCTGCTCTTGTTACTGCTTGAGTCGCATCTGGTGCGACTCCATCAATCAAACTATTGAAAACACCCTCTCCATCACTACTGCCTTTACTGCCACTGCTGCTTCTACTCCGACTACTGATGGTCCCATCACCTATAAAGACAAGTCCCACCGCCACTAGAATGATGCCCAGCGCCAAGACAACCCCCCAACGCACGCGTTGCCGCCTGTGCTGCAGCTGCTGTTCGTTGGTGGTGTTGACGATAGTCGCCCCCGTTGCCGCGGTCGACTCCGGCTGGGAAGGATGGAGGGAAGGAGGGAGGAAAATGAGCTCACATGCCGTATGAAGAGATGCCTGCAGTGGCTGGCCATGACCAATCGTGCACACACATAGGAAGCAGGCTGATCATATTAGCAGTCCATTTCATCCCATCCCTCCACGATAGCGTGAATTCTGGAATGACGATCACTGGGTGGAATGAATATGGAGATCTACATTCCTCGCACCCTCAGGACAACGATTCACAGATTCGTCTCTTCTTGCTCCCTATCCCATCCCCCTTTTCCATTCCCCACTTACGTCGTCAATCTCTGGTAGCATCATGACGCTCCTTTGCTGCTAGTCCCTCCCCTTCGCTCTCGCACGTGGTCGGTTGACAGCCTTGGCAGCTTGTTGTGCCCGACACGCTCTTATCTTTTTAGTCTCGGCTCCATTCGCACGGATGCCGCGTTCTCTAGCCCTGTTAAGTGCGTATGTACATGTCGTCGTCGTGTGTGTGTGTATGAATGCACGGCCGTGAGGGGATGAGAATGGCCACTTGCATTCCACAGGCAGGTCCCTTCCATTCAAAGAAAAGCGACCGCCACGCGGCTTAGCCACAATATGCATCATGTTTTATCGTCACGGTCACCCAATTCTCCTTCGTCGCGGCGTCAGGCACAGCACAGCGCCGTACGTTGTTACTGCTTCGCGCTTCGCCGACAGCGCAAAATTTGACTTGCTAACGCTTGGTCCATGTGTCCTTATGTTACGCTGCCTTGGCCCTCACTAGGGTGGTGATACTCCATAAGTTGTCGGTAGAGACGTAAGGAAGAAAGAGTTACCCATTATAGTTGGTATTGCCAAGTACCCATCCCTCAGTTGGACCTATCAGGCGTACGCGTGCCCCCTCTCATCCCGCTAATAATCTAAAATTAAAAATCTGTAAAAAAAATAATCTGTGCATTTCGACTTCTTCTGGTTCTTCTTCTGTGGTTTCTGACAACAGCCAGAGAATCTTGTGGAGTGTCTTGAGGCAGAGGGAAATATATGGAGAGGTCGACAAGCTCGATAGTGTCTCGTTTAATTGTCAATCGATTCGTCTCGGAAAAGAAGTGTTTGCACGCCTCCACCCAGTCTGTCTAATCACAGCCTTTCTGTCAGCTTCTGAGTCTCAAATGGTCATCATTCCAATTCTCCAATGCCACAGAATCAAAGCGACAACAAAGAGGTTAACTCCCTTCATTTCATTTCTCTGAAACATTTCATTTCTCTGAAAGACTGGTCTTGGACAAGACAAGGTCAGATGGGTCGTGCGTCCCGTGTTCGGGACCATGGGCCCATGGGGGCTAATTTAAACTTAGTGCTTTGCCAAGATGGTGCCCTTCACGACCTCTTTTTTCCTCTTTCCTCTTTCCTCACACAGTCGCAATCACATATCCGGCATTGTCCTGAGGAATCTGCGAAGGCGGAGTGGCGCTTGGTTTATCCAATATAGACCCACACATGATAGATGTGGATTATTTATACGACGAAGTCATCATCGTGTGCCTTGCGTACGTGTACTTCTTAGGCGGATGCCATGACTCCGACTCCGACTCCGACTCCGACTCCGACTGTAGCACCAACTCCCCGGACGCAGACACGAATGGCTCGAGAAGCAACCAAGCAGCGCCGCTGGTCAATTGGGACCGGGCTACGGGGGGAAAAAGGAAACGCGCCACAAGAAAGCAGACCACTTAAGCTTCTCCATTTCAAAATTTCCACTCCAACCCCTATATTTACGCCCTGTTTTTATATCTGTGTAAGTGATAATGTGGCTGTGGCTGTGATATGTCTGTGCACTTGTCCCTCCACTCATCACTCGCGCAACTCTACCCCACCACATCCACAGTGGTGAATGGTCCAATTGACCACACAGATGGATCAAGATTCCAAGACGCACAGGGAAGCTGGTATCCGTCAAAGACGTATATACACAGAAGGCCCGCGACGATTACGATGTTGTCTTCATCAAATACATCCATCATGTGTGGGTCCATATTGGATAGGATAAATCGAGCGCCGCCTTTGTAGACTCCTCAAGACAACGCTGTGTATGTGATTGTGACTGTGCTGGGAAAGGAAAGAAGGGGCCGTGAAGGTGTTGGCAAAGCCTTGCATGTGAGCATTTAAAGTGTTTTAAGTTAGCCTCTAAGGGCCAATGGACAAGAAACACACATATTGAGTAGACTCCTGGGTCACGCTTGTGATACATAGGCTTGCTTTCGCTATTTAAGGGTTTCTTTCGCTATTTAAGAATGCCTTTGCTATTTTTTGGTCATCCTCCTGGTCGAACACACACCTGGGCCCGCTTTAAAATATTTTTTTTTGCCAAATATTTAGGAGTACATGCTATTTACGGGTGCGACCTTCCCTATTTTTTTGTATTTAATAGAAAAATTGGCTACACACTTAGCATGGTTGGAGTCCAAATCATGGTCTTTTAACAAAAGATTTCGCATTTTGAGACAAAGTGTCTGACTCATCCTCCCTCTTATTCGCTGAAAAACTTTCCTTGCAGAGGTAAACAAGATGCGCAATGTTCACAACATCCTATAAATTCCAAAATTTAACATTTGATTTGCTTTGTTAGACACTCTCTATATCACTCTACTCCTTATCTTTCCCTCGCTCTCTGTCGTCCAAGCGGTATTTGCTTTATTTATTTTCTTGCTTTAACCCTTTTCTTTCATGGAACTTTGTTGAAAGAGAGGACTAGATCAGGTTTTATTTTTTGGGGAAACTGCAATCGCTCCAGTCTCCCAAATGCACCCACTGTCATCATAGTCAGCATTTCTACTTTTTAAATCATCTTCATAGTCGGCTGCTCCACACAATTTCCTCACACTTTATAAAATTACGCTTGTCATGAAATGAAAGGAAAAAGAATGCTATGATCTCATCATGCCCTCTCCCCCCCATTGTCCTACGCAGATTTCTTGAATTAAGCGCCCTTCTCCTCCGTACTGAGCGCTACCTATGCATCACATAAATTACAACCACATCGTCGTCCCGAACAGTTTCCGTCTCCTCCCCTCCTTGGACAACTCAAATAGGCTCGACACCCCATACAAAGTACCCCCCCCGGCCATCCCCGGCTTCAACACCGTCGCCCGTATTTGATAATCACCTGGAGGACATGTCAATGGCGCAGTAATGTGCACTCTTGGTGCCACCACCGAGCCCCTGCTGTCAGTCGTGAGGACTGCCAAGGGACAGCGCCACGGGAGAGTCCCGACGCCTCCTGCCTCCTCTTCCTCCTCATGCGCCACGCGCAACGCCACCACTTGTACCCGGACATCGGCCGGGAAATTCCGCAACGTCAACTGATAGTCTTTCTTGTAAGTGAGATGGTCGATGGGGAGGGAGGGGAGAAGGGGGTCCAGTAACTCGACACTGAACTTGCCCATGTCCTGGACCAGAGGCTCATCATTCACGAACACCTCCGCATCATAGGCAGGAATGTAGAGGCTCTTCTCAAAATTTAGACTCACACTTTCCACACCCTTCTCCGCCGCTCCCCCATACGTCCGCAGGTAGTCAGCCACTGCCACGCCAAGCTCTCCTTCCTCCACTTCGGTCGTCGCTTCCATCGCCGCTGCTGCTGATACTACTGCTGGATCATCGCCCGCCTGCTGGACCTGCTCCTGCAACCGACGTCGCGCGGCTTCTCGGGCTGCAGCTCGTACCTCATCGGGGTCTTCCTCCCCTTCTTGCATCTCCAAATGCCTCGAAGCGTCTTGCACCGGATCCCGGACTCCCAATGCCCGCAGCGTTCGCCGCGTCTTGGGCTTCGAGTTCGAGGTCAATATTACCGTATGCTTGTGCAGCTGCAGCTCCACGTCTTCCTCTGTCCACTCTTCCCTCCCGCCCTCGGTCGTCTGCAACCGTCGTCGACGCTCTTGATAGAGATACCCCCCTTCCTGACCCAGTTCTTTTGGGTAGAAATGCGCGAACATCTCGTCGATCGCCTTTGAAAACACCTGGATCTGCATCGCTTCTTCCCCCAGCACCTGATGGTACGGATCAGACACATCCCCTCCCAAAGCAAACGACAAGGCATCTTTCAGTGAAGACATGCTGAGTGTTCGGTTCACGCTTGTCGTCACTACATCTAGATCTGCAAGGAGAACGAAGCGTGCTTCGGCTTTCGGATCAACAGGGATGTCGTCGTTTTCAGCAGCACTGGCAGCGGCTTCCGCACGACGGATGGCATGAGAGCTGGATGAGGTAGCAGGAGCGGTAGGACGGACGGAGTTTACAAAGCCACCACCACCACCACCAGCAGAAGCAGCAGCACCAGCAGCAGCAGCACCACCTCCACCAGAGCCAGTACGCCATTTATGTGAAGACGAACCAGACTTAACGATAGCACCATCGCCCAGGTTCCGCGCGGACTGAGGCTGCTCCTCCACCTCACCTAACACGCTTTGAAGTGCCTTGTCGTGCAAAGAGGCGACAAATGATGTATCGCAATACGTTTGATAATCACAACCCTCGCTTCCTTTCCCCTCCAAGACGTCCACACCGCACACACCACAGAAGGCTTCAGGCGCGCTTTCGACATGCATTGTCACCGGCTTCGCTTGAAGGAGTCCGTCTCGGTATTGACCTTGCCTGGTGGTCGTCATGGAGGCAGCGCGGATAGTAGACAGGGAACGTTGCATGTTTTGGACCATCTGCACGAGAGAAGCAAGAGGGAGTGAAGGAAACCATTGAGTGTGATGAACCCCGATCTCTGCATATCTCGAACATATATGGCGAGCGCGTCTCATGCTCCCTTCTACCCTCTCTTTCTTGTACTTCCCGCCTTACCTCCAAGACCCCTTTTCCGAGGACTGCCTGAAGAATGGAGTTGTCGCTTATCGACGATGAAGACGAGGAAGAATCCGTGTCCCCACTCTGTTTATCCTGCTTGTACGGAGACAAGCCAAAGGCCAAAATGGAGGTCTGTGTGTAATATACAGTATGGGTGGCGAATAACAGGAGAAACATGACGTGAGCGTAGATTAAGCGCGTTTTTCATGACAGCCTTTCAGATTCCCTCCATCTCTTTCAACCACTTATTTCACCTTCGCCAAAGTTTCGAACGCCCCTGCCGCGTTGCTAGTGCTTATCATCCCTGCAGCCACTGAATGATTGTTGCTGCTATTGCCGCGGACGCTGCTGCTATGATTCATTGCGGGAAGCGTCCCTTGGTCTTGATAAGTCATCTGACGCTGCCGACGTTCTCCACCGGGCTTTCCTATTTTCTCTTCCCCTTCAGGAGGCTATGGGCGTAAAGAGACAAGAAATGGATACGATATAGAGATAGAGAAATTGGGTATATCTTCTTGTCTGATATTCTCCTTATCTCTTCATGTCTTCCGCTTTTCCTGACCTCCTTCATCTCCTCCCTCGCTTCCTCCCACCCGTCCAACTAACCTCCTCCTGGATATCACATCCTTGCAGAGGCTTAAATAATCTGATTGGTCCACCAGCCCAGGCTTCTACAAACGGCTCGCAAGAACCCTACAAGTTTAGGTGTGTTTATCATGCAGAGAGATGTAGGAGTGTTTAGGGGCGCGCAAATGGGAGTGTGTGTTTTGGAATGATAACTTTAGCTGGCTGCTTCCCCTCGTTCATTCCTGTCCTTACCATGATCCAAAAGTCTACGTGCAGATTCACGATGGCAATCAGCTCAATCAAAGGCGACCTGCCCATGACCGCTGCCCCGAGCCCCACGAAAATGGAGCCACCTATGCCATAGAAGACTTCGACTCCCGACATGTTGATAAAAGGGCTATATATCCAGACGAGAAACCCAGAAGGAACACTTGCCATGGACCCGTACATAAATGCTGCCCAGATTCCGGCGAAGACACACACAGGAGACCAGTGGAAGGAGGTGATTCCCACATTGTATGCGTAGCCACCCTGTGTGTCAGGGTGAAACCGAATTATGTCCAGACCAAGAGCAACGATTAGAAATACATCTACTGACACACAGGCGGCCATATGCACATTGATGAAGACAGAAACACGGACACAAAAGTGAGTGCCAGATAGATTGACAAAGACAAACATACACGCGCACGCAGGTCGATCTGAATTCATTGATATCTTCATATGAAACATGACCTCGAGAAATCACGCGCACACTTCTATAACTGATTACAGAACAAAAGCACCCGTACTCACCGCTCCGCCTTCCCCGCCGATGGAAACAAAGGAGACAAAGGGCGAAAAATGCCCAATGTAGACCCCAGCACCATTGAAGGTAAAGCCACCGAGGAGGCCACTGTAAAGAATGCCCAGGAACTGCGTCCCGTCATGTTTCATTAGGCGTGCAATTGTGAGTATGAGCTTCAAAATCTCATTGGGGGGGTCGCCGATATCTTTCAGCCTCTCTCTCTCCGGTCCTACTATTGCCTTACCTGATTGGCAGCCACGTGAGTTGTAACCATCACACCGACGATGTTTGCAACGTCAAAACCGATCCCGAAGGCGCCTAAAATTGCATAGAAATCCTGAATGGCGGTAGCAGTAATGATTGCGGCACCTAGGGTAGGAAGAAAAGAAGGATGGGATGGTGGGAGGATGGAAGAAAGGTCCAGAGCCGTTTCTTTTCTTCGAGACCAACGCCTCGCTTCGCCCTCTCCCCTTCCAACAATTTTGATAAATACCTGCACCGTTGGTCAGCGCACCTATGCCGTTGAAGTTCTCAATCACACTAAATATGTGTGCATTTATATTCATGCAATCTGTTAGTATTGTTTTACTCATTTCCAGCTTTCCCTCCCTTCCACCCTCCCCCTTTCAATCCCTAACCTGTTGAACATAAATTGCGAGCCGGTTATGATCATCGCGCCCGTCGAGAGAAAGATGGCCTGGAAAGAAACAACAGGAGGATTTGGTAGATGAAAAAAATGGATAGCTTGTCTAGACCTTCCTTCACGCCCTATCTCCCTCCCTTCGTCCCTCGCCCCTTCCCTATCTATCTACCTGCCCCAGGACAGCTGTAAAGGAGGCAAAATTATTAATTATCATGACAGAGAAATTGATGACCATCAGACCTCCCCACTGAGAGATCGCGAGGCCTGGAAATAGGAAGGAAGGATAGGAGGGGAGGAAAGAAAGGAGGGATGAAGGGAAAGAGACACAAGAAATGCCAGTGAGAGTCTTGTAAATATGGAAGTGACGATTGTTATCTCTCAGTCAGGCCATGAATGAGGTATATTGCAAGGGAGGGTAAAGAATCAAAGAAAAATGAGGACGTACCCATGCCCGTATCGAGACCGAAAACTGTGTTCAAAACCCATATGCAGCCGGTGAAGTAGGCCTCACCGCGAAGGAGGAAGATATCATCACCAAAGCGGAGACGATCTGTCAAGGGGGTGAGGTACTAGAGCGGCAAAAAAGAAAGGAGGGGTCGAGGTCAATTACGATTTGAATGTCTTTCGTGGAGGAAAATCGACAATTAGAAGCAAACTTGAAGAAAAAGAGGGTGGGGATTAGTGTTAATGTTAGGTAAAGGGCTGGGTGAGGGTAATAAAGAAGGATCATCAATCTTACCTCCAAATCCCAGAAAGTGCATCGTAAGAAGTTCACACGCCCGCCTGCCATGAAGACCTGTCAAGTGTAAGTGTGCACGCATGTGTCGAGTTAGGCAAGGCAAGCCTTTCTCACCCTCCCTACCCCCATCCGTCCGTCCGTCGTCCCTGTCTGAAGCTAGACACCCTCTCTTCCTCCTTCTCCCTCCCTGCACGTACGTGGTTGCCATAGATCCTCACTCCCACTTGTCCGAAGGACATACTGAGCGAATCCTCTACTTCCTGTCATTCGGAATACATAAGATAAGATAAGCGCGTGAGCATATACGTACACACAGACACATGGACACAGACAGAAAAAAAGACACTCCCTTCCCTCCTTCCTCGACAGAATCCAATGTGTACGATACAAACAAGACGTCAATGAAAGGAACCCACTATGTCAATTCCCCTTCCCTTCTTCCTTCCCCTCCTCCCTTCTTACAGCTATTGTTCCTTCATCTCCCAAAAACGTCACCCCGATAAAATCAGCGCCAACCACACCCGGCTCCAAGAGGACGGTCCCTCCCCTTATTTCGATTATTTCGTCTCGAAAAAAATTGTTTTCGGTTCGATTCTTGTTTGCCTGCAACTCGGCTTCTGTCGACCAGGAGCGAGGACGGACCTCGCCCTTGCCTGCATTAATGCGCAAGTGGCGAAGGGTGAGGTGGGCACCGGCCTGGGACGGAAGGAGGAAGGGGAGGGAAGAGAGGAGAGGAAGGTGAGACTTATCCTCGCGATTGTCCCTGCTGCCGCCATTGCTGCTGCTGCTGCAGCAGCATTGCTCATTCAAGTAGACCTGTATATGCTCCTGCTACTTTTGCCGATGCCGTGCTCACATGCAACGTAAGGGCGTCGGGACCTTTAGCAAAGATGCAGAAGGGAGAGAAGGAGGGGAAAAAGAAACAAAAGAAAAGATCAGAAGTAGGGAGAAACGAGGCTTACCTTCACCCGGAGACAGCGCACAGACTCCGCGCAGTCAATAAACGGCATCATCACAGAGTCTCCTTGGATCGTGACCGTGCGGCGGACGACGATTTCCTTGTACAGCTGGTATTGCCCATCCTTGTCTTCACTGTCATCCACCTCTCCTTCCACGTCCGGATCGTCGTCATCCTGTGGGAAAGGCGATGAGAGGGAGGGTGGGAGGAAGAAAGTAAGAAAGAAAGAAATCCATTACTTGACGCGGAAGGTCCATCCGCCCTTCCCCCATCTCTGGTTCGCTCCTCCCTCTACTCCTTTCATTCTCGTGACTCTATGTCCTCCTCACATACTCTATATCCTCTTAACATTTCTATGCCATCCCGCTGACAGACGCTAGATCATTCATCTCAAACACCGTCGCCTCCCTCCTTCCCTCCCTCCTTCCCTCCTTCCCTCCTTCCCTCCCTCTCTCCCTCCACCCCCTACCTTATCCTGGGCCGCCTCCCCCACGTCGTTACTAACAGAGGCTAGTTGGATCATCTCACATTTCTCCTCGTAAACCGCTTTGCGCAGCTCTATCGAGTTCTCTACATAACACACCCCTCTCTCCTCGTCCACCTCCACGTCCTGCCCCTCCTCGCCCATGTCCTCCTGCTCTTCCTGCGCTGCCTTGATCTCGCTCTCCTTCTCCTCTCCCTCTGCAGCGGGAATCTCATTCCCCCAAAAATCAACCTTCTGTCGCGCCTTGTCTGCGTTCAATGCGGCAGCATCGTCCAATATTTGCTGTAGGGAAGGAGCCGGCGCGGGTTTCGCTGGGGCTGCTGCTCCTGCTCCTGCCCCCGTTGCTGCTGCTGCTGCAACGGTTGGGGTGAGAGGTAGAGCCGAAGAAGGAGTGGATATCGTTGCTTGTGGTGGTGATGATGGTGGTGGTGCTGCTCTTGTTACTGCTTGAGTCGCATCTGGTGCGACTCCATCAATCAAACTATTGAAAACACCCTCTCCATCACTACTGCCTTTACTGCCACTGCTGCTTCTACTCCGACTACTGATGGTCCCATCACCTATAAAGACAAGTCCCACCGCCACTAGAATGATGCCCAGCGCCAAGACAACCTCCCAACGCACGCGTTGCCGCCTGAACTGCAGCTGCTGTTCGGTGGTGTTGACGGTAGTCGCCCCCGTTGCCGCAGTCGACTCCGGCTGGGAAGGATGGAGGGAAGGAGGGAGGAAAATGAGCTCACATGCCGTATGAAGAGATGCCTGCAGTAGCTGGCCATGACCAATCGTGCACACACATAGGAAGCAGGCTGATCATATTAGCAGTCCATTTCATCCCATCACTCCACGATAGCGTGAATTCTGGAATGACGATCACTGGGTGGAATGAATATGGAGATCTACATTCCTCGCACCCTCAGGACAACGATTCACAGAATCGTCTCTTCTTGCTCCCTATCCCATCCCCTTTTCCATTCCCCACTTACGTCGTCAATCTCTGGTAGCATCATGACGCTCCTTTGCTGCTAGTCCCTCCCCTTCGCTCTCGCACGTGGTCGGTTGACAGCCTTGGCAGCTTGTTGTGCCCGACACGCTCTTATCTTTTTTGTCTCGGCTCCATTCGCATGGACGCCGCGTTTCCCTAGCCCTGTTAAGTGCGTATGTACATGTCGTCGTCGTGTGTGTGTATGAATGCACGGCCGTGAGGGGATGAGAATGGCCACTTGCATTCCACTGGTTGATCCCTATCGAACAGAGAAAAGCGACCGTCGTACGGCTCAACAATGCTTAGATCCTCATTTTAATATAGAGATAGATCGCGGTCACCCAATTCGCCTTCGTCGCGGCATGAGGACTTTGAAACAGGGGAGGGACAGGCATGTTGCCTCGCGTTCGCCGACGGCGCAAAAATTGACTTTTTGTTGACGCTTGGTCCATATGTCCTTCTGTTACGCAGCCCTGGTCCTCATTACGGTGGTGGTACCCCATGAGATGCATATGCAGACGTCTAGGACGAGATGGATGAAGTACGCACGGTCCAATAATAGTTGGTGTTGCCGGATACTCATCTCTCAGTTGGACCACCCACGCGAGCGCGTGCCCCCTCCTCATCTCGCTGATAATCGAAATCTTAAAAACCTCTCGCGCGCGTCCTAGCCCGTCCGTTCTCAACTGATGTTGTCTTGGCACCTGAGCGCCCTTACATGTATCTGGCAGGTAAACGCGTTCCACGTACATACTTTAAATAGGTACACACTAAGGCTTCCAGATGAGTGTTTCGATTCTGGTTAAAACGTCTTGTAGAGGGCAAGCTACAAGCTAGAGTAATACAATACAAACCCCCGCCACCATCGTTACGATGACAAACGTTGGTACCACAAAGTGTCCACAGTACACACCTGTAGCAAGGATGATGGATACTACCTTCGCAACGAAGCCTGGATATCTGGATTCCAATCTATGGGTGGCTGCAGCAAGGAAATCTTGGCCTGTCGTCCCTTTCTTGCCTCTTGCAGGGAACCTAATACGTGAGGAGTCGCGATTTGTATGTACGAGGAAGTAAATAGGAGATGTCTGCTTAAGGATAATGACCCAGAAGGGTCAAGTAAGATGTGGAGGAGTTGAGGAGGGGACGGCAAGGAGAGGAAGAAAACAGAGGAAGGGGAGGAGGAGAAGGAGGGAGGAAGAGGAAAGAGGGCGGACATATTATGTCTATTTTGCGTATTGTGACGCACGCATACACTTTATACATATTCTGACACGTGATTTTTATCCTTCAAAGATTCAAGTAGTAAGGACTTCAATCCATGTTGCATACTATGGGTCTGGAGGTGAGGGCGGCGCCAGAGGAGCGCCGTTACATGCCTTGTCATACTCATATTGTCCAAGAAGGGCAAGGTGGGAATGCGTGAAGAGGGGTCCTATATCATTCCACTTGTCACCCACTCGAAGCGCGTGTTTGACCCGAAACTCAGACCCGCGTCCGTGTGGAACTGAACCACCGTCGGAGCTACTACGAGTCCGAGTGATCGGGCGTTCGACTGGAAAAATTTTTTCGAGAAAGAGAGCAGGTCCAATGGCCAGGCTATTTATCGGAAGGGCCTGCACAGATAGACACCTACTCAGTTCGCTGCTTACTTTCGTGAAAGTGCCCTAGAAAGAAGGGAAAAGATCAGGCAGTCCCTTCGGTCCGTGATGCTTATCTTTTACCTTCACAAAAATCACTTTCAGATTTTCGCCTGTTCACGATTACTCGTATGAAGAGATGGGGGAAGAGAAGACGGACGCATCAGAGGTACATATGGGGAATCCCTGCTCTAGAGGGAATGATGGGTGAGGTTCAAGTCATGGTACGGGAACATGCCGGGGGGAAATGCGGAGTGCCTGGCGCTATAGCGACGTTTCAAAAACCAACGACTCTAAGAGGATGACAGCGCGTCAAGACAAAGCAATGGCCTTTTGTGATGGGCAATTCTTCCCCTTTTCCCTTCCTGTCGTGGGCGAAGATCTGGATTCGTTTGTTTGCACGTGTGAGTAGTTTTATGGAGGTTGGGAACGATAATAAAATTGACAAAACAGGCCTACTGCCTTTGATAAATCGCTTCTTTGGCAGATTAGCTGTTTCTATATGTAATGAAGGGTACATGCGGTGTGTAAAGAGGTCACTTTACCCTAAACGCCATGGGCCTGGTAAATTGGTAGATGGTAAACGTTGAGCTCGATCGCTTCAACTGCAGCCAAGATTTGACTACCACCATATGTTCCCCGCTCTTCTCTCCTCGCTCCCTCCTGTCCTTGCTATTTAGGTGCGTGTATAAATCACACGTTTTCCCATTTTTTCGTCTACCTGGTGAGGTTTATGTGGAGTGCCTTTGGCCATCACCTCCTTCTATGGTTGGATGGACCTCCCGGTCCAACCCCGCCCATGTTGGAAGCAGCGCAGCATGTGGTTGCCTTGCTTGAAGGGACATACAACTCTTTCACATGATTTTGTGATATTGTGTGTCCATTTCTCACTGTTTTGTCCCTTGTCGATGGAAACAGCCGCAGAACCAATAACAGCACGATAACCGCAAGGACTAATCTTTCCCCTCTCCACTGCCCTGCCCTACCGCCCTGTGCAGGTGAGCAAACACACAATGCGCTGCCTTGGTACCCTCCTTCTGCTGCCCGCCCTGGCCAGCGCTTTCCTAATTCCCAGTGTTCCCTCTGCTCGCGCCCGCACCTGCCTCAACGTTGGCTCCAATGCGAAGATCGATGTGCCCCCTGACCTGGAGGGGAAGCTTGATCCCAAGCGGTGCGTCGTCGTCTTGTGCCCCCCCCGCCCTACTCTAGATATCATACCCTTCCTCCCTCTCGTTGATCATGCATTGAGATTCGTTGATCGCTGGCGAAGCGACCTTGCCACCCGTCCACTCACTCGCCTTCCAACCACCATCCTCTCTCCAGTCACTGGGACGTAGTCATGACGTTGAATGGCGAGACCAAGACCGTCTCTGTCAGTGAAGGCACATCCCTTTTGGATGCAGCAGAAGAAGCTTTCGGGGACCCTCCTTGTATGTGCCGTAACGGTGTCTGCACCACGTGTGCCGCGGAAGTGACCAAGGGCGGGCATGGCTCATGGGTGGCTGCCATCGAGTCTCTCTCGCCCGAGCAGCGTGATGCCGGTTTCATCCTTTCGTGCCAAACGTACCCGTGTGGACCCGGCTTGGAAGTGCGATTGAATGCCCAGGAGGAGGTGTATGAAAGTCAGTACGCCAAATACGAGAAGAAGGCGCACAGTGAGTTGGAGAAGAAGAAGGGGTTCAACATTTTCGCATAAAGGAAAGGAAAATGATGTCCCCTGGCCCTAGCGCACTTAAACACCAGCTGTCATGAGCGTAACAAAGACGAATGAGAGGAAGAGAAGATGAGGGGGGGAATTGAGTGTAGGAAAGAATGAGGAATGTGTGCATGCTTGGACAGATGGTGAAGAAAGACGAGGAATGAAGTGAGGAAGGGAGGGAGGAAGGGATGGAGGGAGAACGAAGGTGAAGAAGGGACGATGATCCAGAGCCACACCCCAAAAAGAGGCCACTATGATCACGCGATACTATGACCACGCGATAGTCAAAACCAAAGAAAATAACACATAACACAGAAGAAACTTGACACGTAATATTTTTTTTAGCTCGCCCTTGCCCTTACCCTAAGCCCTTTGTATCGGTTCCTCTGAACTCGTGCAACCTCCTGTATTATTTCTGTCTCTTCCATACTTTTCTCGCCACACTTCAAGTGTGATGTGCTTCTGTACACCCTCACTCTTCTTCCCCTACTCAAATAAATCCTATATATGTACCCTCACCCTGTCGCTTTCCTATATCCTTCTTCTCCCCCTCTTATTTTTCCTAACTCCCCCGATACGTGGAGTACGCATACGGGTTGATTAATAAGGGCACATGATAATGTTCTTCAGGCCTCTCCACCTCAAATACAATTGTCACCTCGGGGTAAAAAGCCTTGGTGTTGCTCGCACGGAAATACGCGGCCACGTCGAAGGTGATGCGATACACACCCGACTGCAAGACATGGCTGGTGGGTAATAAAGTCTCCACCCGCCCATCAGCGTTTGTGTGACCATGCCCTAGCACAACCCATTGAGAGGAAGCGGTGTCTCCTTGTCCTGCTTTTTTTTGCTCGAGGTGCAAGGCGACGCCTTGGGCGGGTTTGCCAAGGGTGGTGTCAAGGATGTGGGAGGTAATTGGGCAACGCTTTTTGGGGGCAGTGCTCATAGTTGCTGTAGTACTGGTAGTAACAGACGAAGAAGAAGGAGAAAGGTGTGCGGCGAGAGAGGCGAGGCGTGCAGTGGCGGGCGAGGTGGATGAGGCTGACATGCACTGTTCGCCTGTGGAGGGAAGAGATAAGACAAGGATGACAATGCGGTTAGCCGGTACATTTGAGGACGAGGGCCAGAGCTTCACCACCACGACGTAGAAGAAAGGATGCCGTGGCAATAGGGTTGGAAGAATGCGGCGGCGGTGAAATGTCTTGCGTGGTGGGTCGGGAGGAGTGTCGAGATCGATACCCAAATGTCTACTTGGTGTGCGGGAGACAGGGGAAGTCGGCTATCCACAGGAACAGAGGCAGCAATGTAAATTTCTATGCTTGAGCTGGCACGCTGTATTAGCTCTGTATATCATCATGAGGTTGTGGGAAGGTTATGGCGCACAGGCCGTCGTCTCTTAAGGGGGTACGTAAGGGTGCTAGAGGTGGATCTGAAGTCGTTGGACAAGCTGTGATCACTCAAGCGGATTCCTTCTCGAATGGTGGACAGCGCTCATAAATCCCACCACCCCCAAGTCCTAGTCACCTTCACTACGATCACAGCGATAGGGAGCAGACGCAGAAGAAGAAGAGAAGTTAATAATTTGATTAATGGGGCGGACGGAAGTGGGCGAAAAGTAGCCCATTTCTAGAGTCCCCGGCATTACCACAACCCCTGCCTCCTTGTGTATCACGCACCCCTACCTTATGTCTCAATTTTTCCAAAACCCTTGCATGATACCGGTCCCGTTCTTCGGTTGGGGGTGTCTGCTCGTCCGGCCCTAGTCTACTTAAACCTCATGCCTTCCCACCCACAACAGCGCCGCACATCATGGTGCTGATCAAATTCAAGACCCTCCAGGGTAAAGATTTCTCCTTGGATGGCGTCCAACTCACACAGACGGTACGTTGCCTGTGTTTGCTGGTCCTTCTTCCCTCCCTTTCTCGCTCCCTCCGTCCCTAGAAGACAATGCTCTTCGGTTTATGGTAAGTACGGGCTCCCTTCTGCGTTTCCAGCAAAGTCTCCGACCGCTCTTCCATCTTATTACAAGAAATTCCGCCATTTTTTTTTCGCATTTCTTCTCTATTTTCTGCAGCTCCATGTCAAGAATGAAGCATAGTCCGTCCTGACATATGCCCTTTTCTGCACCCCTCTTTCTCGTTCTCCCTTCCTTCCTCCTCCTTCCTTTATTCTCGACAGGTCAACGAGTTGAAGGCCGCAGTAGAAGCGGCACCACCAGCAGGAGAAACCTTTCCCGCCGACAGGCTTAAGCTCATCCACCAGGGTAAGTCCATTTTAATTTAAAGAATCATACATGTATTAATTTATTATTATAATTCTTTTTCGTTCAATATTTTTTCTTCATATATAGCTACATCATGATATGGAAATATATAGAGTTCCTCTCTCATTTCGACTCAAACCACCTATATGCTTCTCTCCTTTTCTTCCCGCGGGGCTAGCTACATGCAAAGTGCTCACCCATTCTCCCTTCCTCCCCCCTCCCTCCCTCCCTCCCTCCCTCCCTCCCTCCCTCCCTCCCTCCCTCCCTCCCTCTCTCTCTCCCTCCCTTCCTCTCTATAGGTAAAGAATTGGTAGAAGGCACAAACACCCTTTCCTCTTACCACGTTTGCGAGAACGACCTTATCATCGTCATGCTCTCGCGTCCGAAGCCCGTCTCTTCCTCCATCCCTCCCTCCACCTCTTCCACTCCCGCTCCAGCTCCTGCTCCTGCTCCCGCTCCTGCTCCCGCTCCTGCTCCTGCTCCTGCCTCCACCTCCATCCCTCCTCCCAACCCGATGGTCGAACAACTGAAAGAGATGGGCTTCCCCGAGTCTCAAGTGGTGGCAGCTCTTCGCGCGGCCAACCAAGACCTCAATGTCGCAATCGAGTTCCTCTTCAGCGGCAACATCCCAGCCTCCCCCTCTTCCTCGTCCTCCCTCCCTTCCTCGGCCTCGGCGGGCTTGGACTTGATGCCAGCGGTGGGAGAGGGAGGGAGGGGAGGAGGAGAGGAGGGCGAGGAAAGCATGAGGGGCCAAGCCGACCATATGACAGTGGCGCAATTTTTGAGCCACCCTGAGATGGAGAATGTGAGTGCGGAGGAAGGGAGATGTTTACGGTGTAGATTACCTGTGTATAATGCTCTGCATGCATAGCGGACGTGGGCTGCTGCATTGTACTCTCGATAACCTCAATGACATCTCTCATCTTCGCCCTCTTTCCCTCGCTCCCCTTTCTTTCCCCACTCCCCCTTTTCCCAGATCCGACGCATCGTCCGCGAGAACCCGAGTAGTATGGAAAGTGCCATTGGCGCCCTCGCTGTCAGCCATCCAGACTTTGTGCGCTTGATTAACGAAGATCCGACAAGCTTTTGGGCCGCACTGGAGGGCGGAGGCGAGGAGGGCGAGTTCGAGGAAGAGGAGGACGAGGACGTGGAAGGAGAGGGAGGGGAGGGGGGAGGGGTGGGGATACTAGGAGAGTTGACGGAGCAAGATGAGCAGGCAGTGGTGCGCTTAATGGAGATGGGGTTTGGGAGGGAGCAGGTTGTGGAGGCGTATTTATTGGCGGGGAAGGATGAAAATGGGGCAGTTAATTTGCTGTTGGGTGGGTGAGAGAATGGAAGAATTGGATGGATAGGAGAACGATAAGACGTAGCAGAGTATGAATGGGCGAGAGCTCTGAAAGAATGAAGAATATGTAGGCAAAGACGATGACATTCATGGAACTTGGAGTATTGTCGCAACTTGTCTTGACTTGACTGGTTTCTTTCGAGTGCACATTCGGGAAAGGCTTTTTATGGTTCATGCCGAGGCAGATCGACACCGTATTATGCTTAGCACCATAATTTCATGGGCAGAATTTTCAGTTGCTTGCATCTGAACCATGTCGGGACATATGTTGCTGTGGCACACGTATGCGCCTCCTCGAGCATCGAAATCGTACTTTTTAAAATATGGTCCTCTCTCATCAGCTTTGTCTATCTAAATGTCAACTCAACTTCCACCTAAATGTCGGATCTCTCTCTTTGATTTATAGGTATATATGGTATACCTGACGCATATAATGAGAGAATGGTATTTTCCTACAATGTGGTACAAAGCTGATATCAGACTGTAAGTACCTTATGGGAAACGTAAACCTTGGGGAAACGTATCACCGAGCCGTTAGCAGAGTATTCGTCGCATGCCCCCCATGTTTTGACACATGACTGGCACATTCTCATGAAGCACATGCTCTGGACCCATGCAGCACGTGCTCACGCAGGCAATATTTGGGTCTCTCTTTTTCATTTTTACCTTATTTCCTTCCCATATTCACCTTTGCTGGGCATAGGAATGGTTCCACTCATAAAGAATGACTGGACAATGATGTACAGCAATCACCGGGTCCCAGCCAGCAATCACCGGGTTCCAACCAATGAGGTTGTAGACATCCCTCTCATAAATTTCAGTTGACAGACCATTTCCCCCACCTAGAACAACCATGGCTCGCCGCGTGCTTCTTTATGCCCCTCTCCTTGTCTACACCCTCCTACTCCTTTTCCTCCTTCTCTCTGTGACATTTGGGGTTCCTATAGACCCCAATGCCACATCCATGCCCGGTGAAGAGGTGCCCTGTAAGTCATCAATGGATGTTGTGAATGGGACGGCACGCCTGACGCTCTGCATGCAAGGCCGCAAGGTGTGGAAGGAGCGCCGCAACAACGATCGCACGACGCAAGTGTTTGCCACAATTTTGAATGCAGGGGACTCACAAGTCTGCGACCTTCACGTCGAAGTCTCGAACATGGAGAATGCCATTCGTTGGTGGCCCACGTGGTTCAACACTACTGTTTATCCTTATTTTACCTTGTTGCCGGGCCAGACGGTCTCGGTGGGTGCTGTCATCCCGCAAGCCAAGGGTTTCCCGCAAATCAAAATTACTCAGATGCGGCCATGTGACGGGGAATCCCCACCTTTAGACGAGGAAGATGACATCGACATGACCAATGAGGGGGAGGGGCCCCCTCCGAGCGACAGTATAGACCTCGCACGAAATGCCACGACTGCGACAATAACAACGACAAAACCAGCGGCGACGTCGGGATTGACAATAAATCCGACGGTTCTCACGACGCCTACCGATTCTACTATTCCTGCTAAGCACATATCAGTTGAGGTCAACAAAGCAGAAGGAGAGCCCACAGGTGCGACTACAGCATCGGCAATGCCTGCGGATCTGGCGACGGCAGCCGATTCCACGGCCGTGGCTCCTGCGACGGTTCCGGCTCCCAAGGCTGACGCTCCAGAAGACGAGGCGGTTGAGGGGGAAGAAGAGAATGAACAAGAAGAGATCCCTTCCGCCTTGAAGGGCAAGAAGAAGTGCGAAGTTGTGAAGGGGGTCAACGGCCTCCAAGCGCGTTGGTGCGTTGACCTGTCGCCCAAAGTGTGGGTAGAGCCGAGGCGGAAGAAGCGATACGTTCGTGTGGCTGGAGAAGTGACGAATATAATGAGCAATGTTTCTCTGTGCAATATTGAGATTTGGCTACAGAGCAACAAGTCAGCCGTATCCACGTGGCCTGAATGGTGGCCGAATAGCAGCGATGAGCAATTGGATCCTGGCAATTCTTTCATGGTTGGAGCGAATGTGTATTTTAAAAGAGGAAAGCCCCAGATCAAATTGCTGTCATTCGATGAATGTGTAGATACTGGGGCTTTGCCGGAGGATCCTCCTGCTTCAGTGCCCACAGGTGGATATGGCGGGGGGGGCGCGGATTTTGGTGGCGACGTTGGAGGAGGACCTGCTCCTAGCCCGTGGCAGTCACCTACGCAGAGCCAGGGTCAAGAGCAGCGGCAAGGGCAGCAGCAAGATGGAGGGCAGCAATGGACTGCGCCTACACCTGTACCAAAGCCGACCACGGTCGACCTCGGTGAAGCATACAATAACAACAGTAGTAACGACAACAATAACGAAGACCACAGCAACAACGCCAACAACAAAAACAACAACAATAATGATTGGAATAATGGAGGTGGTGGTGATGGTGAAAGAGGAGATGGAGGAGGAAGAGGGGATGGTGGTAGCCAATGGCATGTGTAGAGGGGAGAAGAGCCCCGAGTGAGTACAAAAAGGGAAAGATGAAATGGAAGAGTTGATGATCGCTTTCATAAGTGGAAGGACGGACAGTAAGTTTCTTGACGCTGCATACCCAGATGAACTAGGAAGATATTCGATGTGGTAAGAGCAAGCTAGGAATGTGCAGCTTAAGAAAGAGAATATGATGTGCGGGCATGTACAAATTTAACGTCAAGTGAGTGCCTCGAGCAAAACAGATATTTCCAACTGAACAAAACGACTCACAAATCAGAATTCTCTTCTCTTTTCCACACACGCCAAGCCGGTGCGAATTGTTCCTTTCACTCCCAACCAATCATTTTCACCGCCTTCCATACCCATCTCATAACCCCACCGCCCGTACGGTGCTAGGTACGTTCACCACCGGCACACCAGTGCCTTGCCCACTCCCTCCCAGTGCCTTCTTCCTCCCCCATCTCCTCTTCTTCTCCTTCTTCTCCTTCTTCTCCTTCTTCTCCTTCGCCTCAGCAGCTTCCTCCGGCGACAGGACCCGCTGGAACATGGGTTTTTTCCACGCCAGCATCAAGTAAGTGAGGAGATACGACACTCCTGCCAAGGCCCCTTGCCGGATAACGGCGCGGGTGACAGTGGACTCGTGGAAGTTGAGTCGCTGCAAGACTTGCTCGCCGTTGTGAGTCACAGGTGGACCTAGAGAAAGGAAAGAGGGAGGGAGGATAGGAGGGATAGAAGGAAGGAAATAATGAGGTAAAACCCACGATAAAATAAGAGTTGTGACCCCCACTCTATGCAGGTATATTGCCTCCCTCCCTTCCTCCCTCCCTCTACTCCTCTCTTCCTCCCTCCCTACCTGGGCCAATTCTTTTCTCCGCTGTAAATTCCAGCCCCTGAAACTCGTTGATGCAAAGCGCTTCGAAAGCGTACTTGATGAGGGAGACCTGAAGGACGGGAGGAAAGAAAGGTGGATTGAGTCTGATGATTTGCTTTGAAAGCGTACTTGACGAGGGGTCGGGGGAAGAGAGGAAAAGAGGGAGGGAGGGAGGAAAGGAAGGCCGGACGGACACTGTATAAGCAAAATTTGATGTTTCGTCAAGCGTGTTAGGAGCACAAAGGAAAAAGTAGGGAGAAAAGAGGGAGAGTACGTGGATGGGCGGGCGGGAGGGGTGAAGGCAGGCAGGGGAGAGAGAGAGAGTGGAGGAAGGGAGGGGTGAATGATTCATGGACAAAAGGAAAAATAATACAACGACCCACTCCCTCCCTCCCTCCCTCTCTCCCTCCCTCTCTCCCTCCCTCCCTTCGTACGCACATCCTGAATCCACCGCAGGGCCAAGGGGACAGATTTCTCGTTGACGTAGTAACCTAAAGGAGGGAGGGAGGGAGGGAGGGAGGGAACGAGGAGCGGGTCATGAGGCACCTGAAAACATCTGGCGGCAGGAGGGAGGGAGGAAGGGAGGGAAGGAGGGGAGGGAGGAGCGTACCACCCAAAACGATGAAGAGCACCATGACGGCGGGGGCGACGGCCAGGCCGGCATCCACGCTAGGGACGAGCGTGCCAACGAACATCCCAAAGCCGGCAGCCGCGTAAGATTCGACGATTAGGATGCCCAGGAACTTGAGGAATTTCTGCGGTGTCATTTGCAAGCCTGTTGGATTTATATATAGTTGATTGCTTTCGTAAGTCGTTATAGGTTCATTTCATTGACTTGATTATCGGGTTGACATCTTTCTAAAGAGGCGGATCGAGAGAACAGTGAGAGGGAAAGACAAGGCAGAGAAGGAGGGAGGGAGGGAGGGTGTACCTGCGAGAGGATACATGATGCCACCAAAGAGACAGGGAAAGAGGGCAGTGACGGGCAGCTCGGCAGCGAGTTTACTGATGAAATAGGGACCCGGACCGTAGGTGGAGCCTTTGCCACTGCTCCTCTCCCGGGTGACGATGAGGCGCTCTTTGATGAACACCTGAGGGAGGGAGGGAGGGAGGGTGGGAGGGAGGGAGGGTGAGAGGGCGGACTAAGGGACATTTCACTTTGCTAATGGATGATGAATGGCAACCGATGGGAAAAGGGAAGGAAGGAGGGAGGGAGGGAAGGGAGGGACTCACAGTGATGGTCTTGATGAGACTGCTCATGGCGGCGTTAATAGCTGCCACTTGGAGAAGCCCCATCCGATCCTGAATGGAGGACTGGCCCCTGTTCAAAGGGAGGGAGGGAGGAAGGGAGGGAGGGAGGGAACGAGGGAAGGTGGGAGGGAGGGAGGGAGGGAGGGAAGGTGAGTCAGGCAAAGGGAGTGAGTGGGTGGGTGAGTGAGTGAGTGAGTGATTGATTGAGTGAGGGAGGGAGGGAGGAAAGGTGAGTCAGGCAAAGGAGTGGAAAACGAGAGCTTCTTTACTTTTTCTTTCCCTTACCACCCCCCACCCCCTCCCGATCCCTCCCTCCCTCCCTCCCTCCCTCCCTACCTGCCCATTTGATAGAATAAGGCTCCGAAAACCAACGCCGAGAACACATTGCTGGCCGCCCGGGCAACGTTAGCGCCCGTCGACCGCGTGATCTGCCTCCAGGACCGGGTGAAGAGAAGGCGGAACTGCTCCAACTTCCCGGGAGGACGAGGGTGGGCGATGAGGCCTTTGCCCTCCTGACCACCCTCCTTCGCGGTTGCTACCCGCTCCTTGCGGTGGGATTGGATGGACGTGAGGAGAGAGGGGAGGGAGGCACGATGGGAGGAGAGGAGGGCATGGACTCGAGTGCGGGAGGCGATCTCACTTTCGACGGTCGTGTAATCAATGGACACTGAAGGAGGGAGGGAGGGAGGGAGGGAGGGAGGGAAGGAAGTGAGGATGCCGTGGTGCGCGGCGATGGCCTCGTTCTCGACGGTCGATTTATCGATGGATACTGACGGAGAGAGGGAGGGAGGGAGGGGAAGGTGAAAGGGACAGATACAAGGGCAAGGGGACAGCGATATTTCTGACGCCTGAGAGAAGAAAGGAGGGAGGGAGGGAGGGAGGGAGGGAAGACGTACCCAAGTCCAGAACATGCTCTGCGGGATTGAAATTCTTGGGACATGGGTAGCCAAGGGCCGCGAAATAAGGCACCATTGCCTTAGCTTCACCGGTATATACCACCTCTCCCTCAGTCATGAGGACGACGTCATCGAACATGGTGAAGATGGAGGAGCGGGGCTGGTGGATGGAGATGATGACCGTGTGCCCCCCCTTGCTGGCGAGGTCCTTGAGGTTTTCAAGTACCCGGAAGGACTGATACGAGTCCAAGCCACCTGGTGCAAGGGAAGGAGGAGGGAAAGTAGAAGGGGAGTTGAGACAGAGAAATAGAGGTGTAGAGAAGGGAAAGAGATAGAGGAATAGCAAGATGAAGAGGAGGGGAAAAGGAGGAGAAAGAGGAAGGCCAGCGAGAGTGGGCGTGTGTATGTAAACAGGTGAATTCCGTCCCGCGTCTCCCTCCCTCCCCTTCTGCCCGCTCTATTCCACTAACTTGTCGGTTCGTCGGCGAATATTAAGCTGGGGCTCCCCAGCAGTTCGCAAGCCAGGGACAGCCTCTTCTTCTCCCCTCCCGAAATACCGCGGATTTTATCGTCCCCTACGATAGTGTCAGCCGCCTTGGCCAGCCCCAGGCGCTTGAGGAGGGAGTCCACCAAGGCCGTTTTTTGTTCGAGGTCAAGGGAGGATGGGAGGCGGAGGCGTGCGGCCATCAAGAGAGTCTCTCGTACGGTGAGTTGAGAGTAAAAGATGTCTTGCTGGCGGACATAGGCCTGCGTGTGTTCACTCGAGGAGGAGGAGGAAGAAGACGAAGGAAGGGAGGAATGCGACACGAGCTGGCCGTTCACGTAGAGGCGACCATGGAGGGTTAATGCGGAGGAGGCCGGGACTTGCCCTGCCAAGACATTCAGAAGGGTCGTCTTCCCAGATCCGCTGGGGCCCAGGATAGCCAGCAGACGACCGGGCTCGGCGTGGCCGGTTACCTGAGGAGGACGATAATAGTGATGGTTGGAGAAGTACAATGGAGTTGAGTACAGGTGTTTTAATAAACCGTGGGATCGGCATGGAGCGTGGCTAAGCCGCGAGTGAATCCAAATATCATGACAGTAAAAGATCAGGTACTGAAGGGACACAATACGTATGGCCATCGACATGCCTGGCGGAGGAGACAGTGAGTGATGAAGGAGAGGCATGTCATCAAAGAACTGATGCCCCATCTTGCGGACCAGATGCCCCACACCTTTTACCTACGGTAATAGTGGGACGCCAGTTAACCTCCTACCCCCTTTCCTTTTTCCTCCTCTTCCTCTCCCTTCCTCCCTCCCTCGCATGCACTCGCCCATATCTTTTCCCCCTTTTCTGCCGGACGCTAGCAGCCCTAAAATCCCTCATGAACGCACGCACCTGCGAGAGTAGGTTCTTGCTCCCCTCCTTCGTCTTGAGCTTCAACTCACACGTAATGCCTTCCCAGTCCAAACGGACAGGGGCGACCTGGTCGTGCGCAACTGTGGGCAAGGCTGACACGTCTTTACTGCTGGAGCTCCACCAACCAGCATGGGCAAGGGGAGGGGAGGCGATGAGAAGGAGGCTGCAGAGTAAGAGGCAAGGGAGGAGGATGAGACGGGGCAGAGGACGAAGGGGGAGGGGAGGTCGAAGCTGGGCATGATGAAGCATCCGGAGAATGGAGACCCGGAATCTGTAGCCCTACAGCGGGAAAAGGGAGTAGTGGAAGCGCGTGAGACACTTGGCACAGTCATTTGACCATGCGGTACACGCATAAGTAACCAGAACAGTGGACATACAAAGTCCTTCTATTCCTCGTCTTACCGTCCTTCAACCCACTCGCTCCTCCAACCTATTGCACGTGCGTGTGGGTATTTTTGAAAATCACTTTTCAATGTCTCAAGTCTCAATCGACACTGATACATAACCAAATTTGTGTATCTCCGAGGTTCGAGACAGCTGCAGCTAGTGTGTGTATTTCGTCAGGAGGTTTGTGATGGACCGAGGACGCAATGCTTCCATGGCCCTCACCCCATCCGCATTTTATGAATCAAATCAATGCGTACACCCGCAGCAGCCACCCCATGAATTGTCCCAAAACTTGGGACCACAGCCACGTGTGCGGTGCTGGAGACGGACCGCAAGGACGATCAAGGATTCTAATATGATTAAATAAGATGCACTTTCCAGGCCCTCCAATCCCATCTCCATTGGTCTCATACAGGCAGCGCTCGTCCCACAGCAGCACATCAGCGGAGGAAATCAGGACACGCTACTAACACAGTTGTGGGGCGTGCAATTGTGCCAGTTGCCGTGACATGTAGATATTTTGGGTCCTCCCTCTCCTCTTTTTCCGACGCCGTGTGGGCACACATAGCTGTGGGTGATCCCTTGTCTCCCTCCCCGTGATTGGGTGGAGGACACATTTCCACGCTTGTGCTACCGCAATATCCATAGCATGCACGAGAATAATGCGGATGCACTTGTATCGGCGCGTGCTGGTGCTTGCGGTCATTGTCACCTGACCTCTACCCAGCAAGTGCATGGACTACGCTTCACTCACACTCCGTCCTCCACCCTCCCTGTTGCACTGCCCACAGCGACCACCTAGGTCAAGCACTTGGAGACGACAGTGTATAACAGACGCATTATCTTAGAATAGGCAGAAAGGGAGCTAGAATTGCAGCAGCTGCAGGAACAGCATCAGCACCAGCGGTAATAGCAGCCGAACCAGTAGCAGTACCAGTAGCGGTAGCAGTAGCGGTAGCAGTATCACCGAATGTCACTTTCCGCTCTCCTCGCCGGCATTGCCAATCCCCCATCTCCCGCCCATCAGCTTTCCTACCTGGAAGACCTCAATCTACAGCTCACCATTGGCCATGGTCCCCTCCGCCTTGGTGAAGTGACCCCCCTCCTCCTCTCCCTCCTCACCTCTTCTTCCCCCTCCCCCGAAGCTGTCCTCCTCGCCATCAGAGGCCTTAATACCATCCTGGACATTAACCCTCGTGCTGCTGATCTCTTTGTCAAGCGAACTTACCAGCAAAACCGACAGCAACAGCAACAACAACTTCAACTGCAACAACAGCAGCAGCAGCAGCAGCAGCGGCCGCCAAACCCGGCCATACCTGCCTTGTGCGAGAAGCTGCTCACGATTGAAGATATTGAGATCGCTGAACAATGCCTGAAGTGCCTCAGCCTGGTGGCAGGGAGGGAAGGAGGTCAGGCCCGGGCAGTGCTGGAGGCCGGGGGATTGACAGCCGCTACCCTATATTTTGACTTCTTTCCGTTACACCTTCAACGGCTTGCATTACGGACATGCCTGGCCTTGTGTGCGTGCGTGGGAGGGAAAGAGGGAGGGAGGGGAGACGGGGAGAAGGTCCAGGCGGTAGTGCCGTTTTGGGTCCGTTGTTTGGGGTTAGACGACCAGTTGATTCGGGTGCAGGCATGTCAGTGTCTGTGTACGGTGATTGAGAAATTCGCAGCCCTCCCTTCCTCCCTCCCTCCTCCTCCTCTTCCACCTCCACCGTCAGCCCCGCGCTCGACGGTTGAAGGTGGAGGGTTTGGCGCTGGTGGGGGAGGAGGGCGAGGAGGAGGACGAGGAAGAGGGGGAGGGAGAGAAGGAGGAAGCAGTGTAGCTTCTACGCTGTCGTCGCTTTCTGTCCTGCTCCCTCCCGCGACGACTCTGTCTGTTGCTGCTGATCATGGTGACGGAGCAGCAGCAGCAGCAGCAGCAGCAACAGCAGCAGCAGCGGCAGCATTGGTAACGGCAAAATGCGCTTCCTCCCGTCCATCCTCCCGCTCCTCACCCCCTTCCTCCCTCCCGCCCTGGCGCTCGCACTTCCTCCACCACCTCGCCCACACGGATGGTCTCCTCCCTCACTGGCAGCGTCTACTCGACCCTCCCTCCCTCCCTCCCTCCCTCCCTCCTTCGTCCCTCCCCATCAAAACTCGAATCGTGAGGGCCTTGGCCTTCCTTGTCCAGAGGGCGCCTGCCACTCTCTCTCTGATGTACAACCACGGCTTCCTTCCCTCCCTCCGTCGGCTCCTCCTCCACGCCCTTGCGGAGGAGGAGGGAGGGGGGGAGGGGGGAAATGGGACAGATCCGGGAGCGGAGTCCTTTACGAAGGCTTTGTTTGTGCTGGCCGAGGCGATGATGCCGAAGGTGGATGCACCGCATGACCCGCGGAGGGAGGGAGGGAAGGAGGGGGGGAGGGAGGTCAGGTGGATGGAGAAGGAAAGCAGGAAGGACAAGAGCGGTAGTAGGACCAGCAGCAGCAGCAGTAACAGCAGCAGCAGCAGCAGTAACAGCAGCAGCAGTAACAGAGAGAAAACGCGAATAGCAAAGGAGGATCACTTTGAAAAGGAAGAGAGGGAGGGCAGGAAGGAGGGAGGGGTTGATGACATGGACGACAATGGTGAGGGAAAGAACCTAGCCTCTACCGGCACTCCTGCTATTTCCTCCCTCCCTCCCTCCCTCGCATCCCCAGCATCCATAGATGACGCGGCATCAATTTTGGCGGCTGTCGCCGTTGCAGAGGAGAAGGAAGGAAGGGAGGGAGGGGGGAAGGGAGGGGCATGGCCGTGTCCTGCTTGTACTTTCCATAATTTCAATGGACTCGCCCTTCAGTGCGAGATGTGTGGGAGCCGCAGCCCTCACTTGGCAGCCACCGTCGCCGCCGCAGCAGCGACAGCAGCAGCAGCCGCGAGAGGAGGTGGAGGAGGAGGAGGAGGAGGAGGAGGAGGAGGAGGAGGAGGAGGAGGAGTAGGAGGAGGAGTAGTCGCAGCAAGAGCAGAAGGAGGAAGAAAGGTAGCAGAAGCAGCCAGAGCAGCCGAAGCAGCCACCGCAGCAGCAGCACTTGTCGGAGGAAGAGGAGGGAGGGAGGGAGGGAGGGAGGGAGGGAAGGAGGGAGAGGTGCTCCATTCCAATGCTGCCGAGGGCCCGTATGGTTCCTTTTCCATCATGGCGGTATACGATGAATCTCCCTCTTACTTCTCCATGTACTGCAGCACTCTACTCCTTCCCCTCCTCCGCCTCGCCCTCCGCCACACCACCAGCACCATCCCCTCCTCCCTCCTCCCTTCCTCCTCCTCCTCTTCCTCTTTCTCGCCTTCCTCCAGCAGCAGTAGTAGCAGCAGTGACACACTCGGCTCGATGTGTGCGATCCTTTCCTCCCTTCATGCCCACTACCCGTCCTCCCTCCACCCATCCGCCATCGCCTCCCCAATTGCAGCCCTCCTCTCTCGACCCGTGCTTTCTCTCCTCATGGACAGGAGGGAGGGAGGGAGGGAGGGAGGGAGGGAGGGCGGGCGGGCTCGAGAGCAGGCCTTGCGACTAGGGACCTCACTGTTGGAGTCGTTGCCGGAGGTGTACGGAGAGGAGTTTCTTAGGCACGGGGTAGGGAGAGAGGTTCGACGCTGGGAGCAGCAGCAGCAGCAGCAGCGGCAGGAGGAGCTGTCAGCGGAGAAGCACCAGCAAAACGAGGGCGCTGCCGGAGCAGCAGCAGCAGCAGCAGCAGCAGCAGCAGTCAATGGAGTAATAATAACAAAAGAGGCTTGCCCACCTTTCTACCCCTCTCTCCCCATCGCCCACCCCTCCGATCAACTCAAGTCAAGAGTAGGAGGAGGAAGAGAACGAAGAGGAAGGGGAAGAGGAGGAGGAAGAAGAGAAGACGAAGAAGACGAAAAAGAAGATAAAGAAAAAGGAGGAGGAGGAGGAGAAGGAGGAGAAGGAGGAGGAGGCAAAGGAGGCATATCTAAGTCTCGCATGTCCCTCTTTCCCTCCCCTCCCCCCTCCCTCCCCCCCTCCCTCCCCGTAGCCCTGGCCCGATTTGCTGCG